>JACXGM010041118.1:0-10137 GCA_016801145.1 Umbra pygmaea
ACAGAAAAGCTAATGATAACTACTCTTGAATTAAGAGGAATCATCTTGTTTAGTAGCACTAGATTTAAGATATGTTCACTTTAATTCAGAAAGAAACTTGATTGATAAGCTAGTTTTAAGTTTATTTGACTTAATAAGAGTGCCTGGATTGAGTGTTTTAACACTTATTTCAAGTGATTACTCACTTTTCTAGAGCCTAAATATTTTTTCTTATTTCAAGAAATCTTACCAAGTGTAATTGTCTTACCCCACTGGCAGTTAATTTCACTTGTTTATAGTCTGAATCTTCTCAATTAAAGTTTTTTTCCTTATATTGAGATTTTTGCAGTGTTCACCTTATGGTCATTGTTTTTATGAAATGTTTAAGTGTCCCATGCACATCATTCCTGCAGAATACTGCAAATTGTCTGCCAGTTTCGTCTGATAACATGCTGCATTAATCTTGCCATCAATCTTCAAAAGGTTCCCTGTGCTTTTAGAGCTCACCCCCCCCGAAACATCAGTAAGCCACCACCATACTTCACAGTGGAGATGGTATTCTTTTCACTATTGACCTCGTTGAACCCTATCAAAACATACCACTCAAAATTACAGTGCCAGGAATATAGTAACTGGGATTCTTTCTGGCAACTCAACCATGCAGCTCATTTTTGTTAAAGTATTGTTATATTGTGCTACTTGAAACAACCAAACCATCTTTTTCCAAAGCACCCTGTATTTATCCCGTGGTTACCTGTGGGTTTTTCTTTGTATCTTGAACAATTCTTCTGGCAGTTTTGGCTGAACTCTTTCTTGGTCTACTTGACCTTGGCTTGGTATCAAGATCAATCTCTTCTGGTATCAAATCTTTTACTTCATAAAAAGTGATTGAACAAGATTCACTGGCATTTCCAAGGCTCTGTACCTTTTTATATTATTTTACAACTTTATGCAGTGTCCAGTACCTTATTAGGCAGGTCTTTTGACAGTTATTTTCTGCTCCCTATGGCTTAGTATCTAGCCTACTCAGTGCCCCAGAGTGGGCCGGATTATGGACTGTATGGTTTTGTGTTGCTTCTCTGTGTGTGTCTTTGTTTAGATTTCTGCCCTGTGTTTTGTTATGTTTTGGTTCCCCCTTGTTTTTTTATGTTATGTTATGTGTCTGTTTTGGTTATGTCATTGTTAATTACGCTCCCAGGTGTTTTGCATTAGTCCTCATTTGTTTTAGTATTTAGTTTGTGTGTTTACTTCCATCCCGTGTCAGTTATTGTTCCTGTTAAATGGTCTTAGGTTCGTGGTCCGTGTGTATTTTCTTGTTACGTAATCCGAGTTCGTATTCCACCTATATATCCTGTTTAGCCCCTCGAGGCAGTTTTGTTTTGTACGAGTCCATCTAATAAATACCATTGAAGTATTGCAGATACTTCGCGTCTGTCTCTCTCTCCATATAACAAGGGATACCTTGACAGAATAACTGACCTTAAAAATATGAGGCAGTGAAGGAGTGCCCATGTGACACGCTGTCGGGAGGATGAGGAGATGGAGGCAAGAGCAGTGGAGCTGTGGGCTCACATGGACCAGCTGATTGCCTCTGCCTCCGGAGCCCATGTCCCCACCAACGGGGAGTGTTCGGAGTGGAGCGCGGGTATTGGGAACTATCCCGAGGAGGCGGATTGTATGTCCGGTGAGGAGGAGCCTTTTGACTGGGAGGAGGACAAGGTGAACGAGAGAGAGGACGTGCGACAAGCCTGGAACCTTCTCATGGACAAGATGCAGGGGGCTATCCCACTCGGTAGGCCTCCCCCTTTCTATGGGGGTTCCCCAGGTCCCAGTTACTCTCTCCAGCCCTCCTAGCTCTCCTGTGCCAGGATAGCATGTCCCATAGCCTTATGAATATCTCCCCTAGCTCTCATATCCAGGATGGTAGTCCACCAGATAGGGCTCCCCGTTTGAAGGTTAGCACACCCACTAGTTCTCTCCCTGGCTCACCTATTACCTCTACGGGAGATTTAACTAACTCACAGGCTAGAACCTCTAGCTCAAAGGCTTGCACCCCTAGCTCACAGGCTAGCACCCCTGGCTCACAGGCTAGCACTCCTGGCTCACAGGCTAGCACCCCAAGCTCACAGGCTAGCACCCCAGGCTCACAGGCTAGCACTGTTAGCCCCGCTAGCAGTCAGGGGACATAATAGAGCTAATAAAGCTAGCCTAAGTGCTACGGCTAGCTCCCCTAGTGCTACGGCAAGCTCCCCTAGCATACAGGCTAGCTCCCCTAGGCCTCCGGCCACGTTCCCTAGGGCTCCTTTTATTTCCCACATCAGGGATCCTATGCCCAGAATATGGTTGGGTAGTGGTGAAAAGAGGAGGCAGGAGGTTAGCCTGCCTTCAGAGACGGACCTGGTAGCCCTCACTATTTCCTGGTTGGAGGTTGGGGCCCTTACCTTCGCCCTGGCCCTGTGGGAGGCGGACCACCCTCTTTGGAGGACCATAATGGGTTCATCCGCCTACTACAAACCATGATTAGGCCGTTCCACAAGATGGCCGACGGGCCTCTCTCCAAGATGGCCCACGGACGGCTCTCCAAGATGGCCCATGGGTCGCCTCTCCATAAGATGGCCGCCTCGCCACCTTCTCAGTCACAGCCTCTGGCAGCAATCTGCCCACCGCTACAGCCTCCAGCAGCAATCTGCCCACCGCCACAGCCTCCGGCAGCAGTCTGCCCACCTCCTCAACCTCCGGCAGTAGTCTGCCCACCGCCACAACCTCCGGCAGCAGTCTGCCCAACGCCACAACCTCCAGCAGCCGTCTGCCCACTGCCGCCCACACCTGAGCCCCTCCTGGCTACTGACCTGGAGGGCCTACTCTTGGTTCTGCCGTCTGGGTTTAGGGTTGACGCAGCCATGGAGGAGTCCGGACCCCCTGCTCAGCCGCCGCTGCCGTCCCGAACCCCTGCTCGGCCACCAGGGCTCCAAGACCCCCTGCCTGTGACAGGGCTTCCTGATACCCTGCCACCGGGGCCCACCGTTTCGCCGGTCTCAGGGCCCCCTGAACTGCCTTTCCCCGGGCTACCTGAACTGCCTTTCTCCGGGCCCCCTGAACTGCCTTTTCCCGGGCTACCTGAACTGCCTGACCCCGGGCCCTCTGTCCCTCCTGACCCCGGGCACTCCGTCCCTCTTGACCCGGGTCTGTTTTGTTGCCCACGGTGTGGTGGGCTTTGTGGGGGGTTTATGTCACACCCAGAGTGGGCCGGATTATGGACTGTATTGTTTTGAGTTGCTTCCCTATGTGTGTCTTTGTTTAGATTTCTGCCCTATGTGTTTTGTTATGTTTTGGGTCCCCTTGTGTTTGTTTCCATGCATTGCATTATATTATGTGTCTGTTTTGGTTACGTCTTTGTTAATTAATCTTCCAGGTGTTTTCGTTAGTCCTCATTTGTTTTAGTATTTCGTTTGTGTGTTTGCTTCTATCCCCTGTCAGTTATTGTTCCTGTTACGTAATCCGAGTTCGTATTCCATGTATATATCCTGTTTAGCCCCTCGAGGCGGCGGTTTTGTACGAGTCCATCTAATAAATACCATTGAAGTATTGCAGTTCCTTCATGCCTGTCTCTCTCTCCATATAACAAGGGATACTGTGACAGCATCCATGTGACTCATTGAGTATTTCTACACTGACACTCATTGCAATTTAAAATGCCAAATGTGTGGGAAATTAACCTTTAATTGCCATTTTACCATGTGTGTGTCACTTTGTCTGTCTGTAACAAGGCAAAACATTCAAGAGTATGTCAACTTTTGATCTGGGCCATTTGGGTGATTTCTGTTATCAGTATGGTTTACCAAGGTGTCACACAACTGTGTGATAATTAATGGCTTCATATGATCACTATCCTTACATCCAAGAGTCAGATTCTTTGCATGAACAGTCATATTGTCAAAATCATTGCCGAAACATCACAATTTCTGCCAGGGTATGAAAACATATGAACACGAGTGTATATAGAGTTGTGATAAAAAAAAATAGGAGAATGTCACAATTATTGGTCTTCACAAATTTGCTGTTTCAGTGTTCTTAGATCTCTTTGTCAGTAGTTAATATGGTATATTAAGTTAATAATTACAAGCATTCCATAAGTGTCACATGCTTTTATTCACAATTAAGAGTGTGACGTCACTTTAGCTACTTTAGCTAGTGTTAAACTCCATTGCCACCATTACACAACCAACCCACATAATACTGGATTATTTTACCCCAACAACGCGGGATTATCACAATTAACTAGCTGCAATTGAGTTGTTGATATTGGCTAGCTCCTGTTAGTGGCTACATCCATTGCCTTTAGGCCTGTAACAGTCAGTACGTAGTCTTGACATCACAGCTAACTAGCAGCAATTAGGTAGCTGATATCAGCTATCCCCATTGTCTTAAGGCAAAAACCAGTTAGCAGCCACCTCCATCGTCTTTAGGACTGCAGCCTATCCTTACCTGTGAAGCCCTTTTTGTGCAAATCAACGATGACGGCATATTTCTTTGCCGGTAACCATGGTTGATAGAAGAAGATCAATGATTTCAAGCATCATCCTCCTTTTAAAGCTTCCAGTCTGTAATGACAGAGTGCTCCCCAGCCTTGCCCTCATCAACACTCATATGTCAACACTCTCACCTGTGTTAATGAGACAATCACCAGAAATATTTTTTTGGGGGGGTTAAGTTAATTTCCATGGCAAAGAGGGACTTTGGGGGGAAAGAGGGAATTCATTGCAATTAATCTGATCACTCTTCATGTCATTCTGGAGTATATGCAAACTGCCATCTTCAACACTGAGGCAGCAGACATTGAAAATTAGTTATTTGTGGTATACCACAACTGTATATAAGCAGCTCCATCACTGTCATTTCTGCTTTGAAATGTCTGGAAGGCTCTCCATTTCCATCACCAGCTCTATCCAATCCAAGTTAGCAGCTACTTCACAGGAGACTGTATCACCAAGCAACTTACAATGTTCTCTGTTTGTCTGGGGATCCAGCTGATGGAAGCTCATAAGAATTCCAAACTCTCTGTAATTTCCCCCAGTGACCTGAACGGGTCTTCCAAGGATTGGATGCTGAATCTCCTAGAATGTTGAAGAATACTATTTCTAGTCTCTTCATGGCCTCAGCCAGTGGCTCATCTGCTGCCTCAGAACCATTTAAGTCAAAGGACTTTTTCAATTCTGCATAATTATTATTTAATTCCACAGTGATGTAGCAATGTAACATCTATTTTATTACAACATTTATTCCATTTTTTACAGTAGTTGTTAGAGCTGCTTAATATCAAACACATCAGCTCACTACAGTTCTGCAGTTTTTACTTGGCATCTCCACCTTCTGACCTCAGATCTGATGACTAAGTAGGTGTAAGCAATACAGTGAAAACCCTTTTCATCTATTACTGCACACCAGAGAGGTTTGGGGGCTTTGAGGGAAAAATGGCCTAGTGTGTGGATACGGCAGGGCCAATCTCTGGCCCTAGTATGACTCACAAAACAGGAAAGACTAGGTATGGAAGTGAAACAAAGAGTATTAGAGCACAGTCTTTGCCATGCTGTAGTAAGAAACGTCTGAAGTCCGAACTCCATTCCATTGCACACCCCTAGTTCTTTCTTCATTCTATCAAAGCTGTCAGTACAAAGCCAAACAACCATACGGTATACAGGGAAATAAGGGAGCTGTTCAATACCTCCCTCCTGTTCATAATCAGGTCCTGGGGTGCCCGGTTTAGCCCCACTGCATCCAGATGACGCAAAGCAGCTGGAATCCCAGCCTTCTCATCCACAGCCGAATGAGAAAAATTACCACCTTTGCCAGTTTCTTTAAAACCCCATTTCCATCCTGTCAGCTCATATTAGGAAAGGAGAGAGATGACAATAGACCAAAATATGCATGAGATAAAGCCTGTCCCATCACAGTAATTCTGACCCCCACTTAGCAAGCTAACCGCTGATTTTCTTGTTCCAAAGTATCTTTTTTTCTCTTCCTCTGCTAAAACTATAGATGGAAGTAGAAATTGCCTGAACTCCTTCCTTTTAGCAGTTTTATATAGTTATACGTGACAGTAACAGTATTGGTGAAGAGTTAGATTTGCTAAAATGCTGAGCCGTGAATTAATTATCCCAGGATATTTTTATAAGAAAGATGAATGGACATTAAACGATAAATGTTTTTGAGGAAAAGTGGTGGTGTTCTAAATGGCTACTGTAATTGAAGCCTACATTTAATTCTGTAATTTGAGTGATTTTATAGGACATTTCAAATTATTTTGGAATATTTATTCATACTACATATATCTGTTAAGATTAATTCAGCATGTGTTTTTTTCAACTTTTTCAATACACATTTCCTGGACTTGATGATCCACATAAAATTGTGCTCAAAAGTCTGAAGTGTGAAGTTTTGGAATTGATTTTGACAATATGACTGTTCATGCAAAGAATCTGGGCCCGGTTCCCCGATAACGCTCACTCTTAGCACGTAAGAAGACTCAAAAAGATATAGCTTACCGAAGTTGTTTATGTTCCTAAGTGTGTTCCCCGAAGTGTCCCTTAGGAAGATTCTTAACACGCTGCGTCTTAAGTTTGACGTTACGAAGGCGCTGTCCCAAGTGAAGGTGCTGAATTAGTTGGCATCGATTGCCAACTAGTTGGCATCAATTTTGCCGAATAAAACACTTGACATGGACGACCAACTATGGCAGCGATCCAACGTGTCCTTGTATTGAATCAAAGACGGAGCCGTCTTTGATTCAAGACAAGGACACGTTGGATCGCTGCCATAGTTGGTCGCTTACTGGACACCACCATGCTTACCCATTTATAGATCTTAGCCTTTTAGAGCCAAATTGTTTGCCATACTTTAATGATCAAAAGTGATTGCCAATTTAAACGCTTCAATGACATTACGAAATAGCCTAGGCTAATTACCACATATTAGTTCTGATACCAAATAAAGTCAATTTCATAAATAAGCCTGTATCCATTGCGAACATATTTTATTATTAGTCTTAAAATGTCCATAAAATCATTGTTGAGCCACAACATTGTCAACATACCATAGTTTGACTTGTACTGCGCTGCACTGATTTCTAAAGACTGCTGCACAGTGGCGGCGACTAGCGGCTTGAGCTCAAACAACGCTAAGAGAGAGCTTACAAATGGTCCAGACCAACCTTACGAAAGTGTGACTTACAGAAGATATACTTAGAGTACGAACATGTCGGGAACCGTGCCATAAGGTTAAGAGAGAGGTTAAGGAATAGGTTACGAACTACGTAGCGATAAGAACGTTTTGGTGAACCGGGCCCTGACTGTTATGTAAGTATATTGCTCCTAATTATCACAGTTGTTTGGCACCTTTGTAAACCATACTGATAACAGAAATCACCCAAATGGCCCTGATCAAAAGTTTGCATATTCTTGGGTGTTTGGCCTTGTAACAGACACACAAGGTGACACACATAGGTTAAGATGGCAATTGAGGGATAATTTTTCACACCTGTGGCATTTTAAATTGCAATTAGTGTCTATGTATAAATAGTAATTGAATTTGTTAGCTCTCATGTGGATACACTGAGCAGGCTAGATACGGAGCCATGGGGAGCAGAAAAGAACTGTCGAAAAACCTGTGTAATAAGGTACTGGAACTGCACAAAGATGGAAATGGATATAAAAAGATATCCAAAGTCTTGCAAACTCCAGTCAGTACTGTTCAATCACTTATTAAGAAGTGGAAGATTCTGGGAATTCTTGAAACCAAACCAAGGTCAAGTAGACCAAAAAAAATGTCAGCCAAACCTGTCAGGATAATTGTATGGGATACAAATTAATGCCACTCTAAATGCTTTTTAAGACCAATACCGCAGTGAATGCACAATAAAATAACAAAAAATACCTGTGATTGGTCACGAATGTAATTATTCACACTGGCAGAGGATTATGTATTCTAGCTTGTAGTATTACTAAACAATCTTATTTGTGATCAATCAAAACATATATAAGACCTGGGACATGATTTATCTAATAATATAACTATAACAAAATTGTTGCAAAAACTCTGGTTTATAAAGGATAGAGCATAAGTAGGCTATGAGCCAGAAAGTGGTTTTCTACAAAACTGGCACTAAAATGACCATGCAGCAAATTAATACAAACATTCAAAATAAAATAACATTACTATAACATTTAGTACTACAGCCTACTGTCCAATGTGATATTATTACAAATTCCCCATATGTTGACGAGTGATAATCTTTATAAAATTAGACATAATAGCTTTATCATCTGCTAAAGTTAACAAAAGGGATAGCAAGCTATATTATTTTTCAACAATGCTCTGAATCTGTTTGTATAGCATAGTCATGTAACACATCTATTACATTCATTGCTAAATATTATTGAGTTTTTGTGAGGGCAAACAGAGAATAATCAAACAATACTTTGAAAAAAAATAAGACTATTCCTGATATTTGGCAGACTACCAATAGTAGGCAGGAAGATTGGTTTTACCTTAATAGGCTAATGTTAACTTATATGGCGACTTGAGTAGTTAGCCAGTATACTGTGACTACCTCTGTGGTTGGTTCTATAATGTTAACCTATATGGTGGCTTGAGTAGTTAGGCAGTATACTGCGACTACCTCTGTGGTTGGTTCTCGTTCTCTGCTATGTTTTGCAACTCTTGGATGAAGGGTTGATGTTGACCGTGTATCATGTTAGTGAAGAAGAAACTCAATTTTCTCACTTTGACCTGTTTTTGGATGTCGGGAGCGAGAGTTGCGCAGTCTCTAGTTTGGAATGCATTGTCTGACTTTGAGGGTGACCAGCGCATTTCTTCATTTGAATGTTTGGATTTGATTAGAAAGCAATGTATTTTAATTATATTTGCAAATAAGTTATCTATTTTCATTATATTAAGTAAAGGAACACTTCTAAATGTATCTTATTTTTTTGGCAGGGGTGAGGCACAAAACTGGCTAATTGGTCGAGTGTGCTGAAGGCATTTTGCGGCTAGCTTCTGTTTCTCCGTTCTGGCATGTGACTCCAACTTTGTACCTGGAGCTGTGTACCGCTTGTAACCACAGCAAAAATCGCTGTGCTCTAGCCATGTCTTGTTAAAAGTACACTTGCCCATTTTCCACATGTAGGCCTAGCCAAACTTTATCAAACTCTGAGGAGACGCAGATGTATTTCGCGGGCAGGTATGACATTTATCATAGGATTGGTAGTTTTATCACCGCATACGTACCAACATCAATATCCCCAGAAAAAACTAAAACACACCAAATCAACGTTCTGAGGGCAGCTTTCTGCTGGTTTTGTTACTGTTGCACCTTAAACAAAAAAATGTCAGTGTCCAACACAAAATGTACTTTTGTTCCTAATTAACATTGACAATATTCATGACTCCGCTTTGTAGGCTACGACTCGATATTTTCTCTTTCTGCGCCAGCGTTTCTGAAAATGAACAAGGGTAAAACCATTTTTAAGACCTGACTAAATGAAATTTAAGAACTCAGATGAAAATCTGGCCATTTTTAAGACGTTTTAAGGCCTTAAATTTAACGTTCAGAATTTCAGACTTTTTAAGACCCCGCAGGAACCCTGTGTGCCAGTGCCAACAATGAGTCTAAGCAGGGGCGTCATGCTCCTATTATTTTTAAGGGGGCACTGTGCAGTAGAGATGTGCGGTTATATCAACCGCAGATCGGGCGGATGACTTGACAAAAAATAATATTTTAATTAAATATGAAAATATATAAATTGTTAAATATTGTTACCTACATCCGAAAAAAATCGAGCACACTTTGAAATAGTCAAATTCACTAAAGGTAACAAAAAGTTTAAATCAAGTAGCCTATGGTAGCCTACCAGCATTTTTGTGTGCAACAAGAAAGTAGAATAGGCCTACAGTGCAAGTTCACAGATGATTAATCTCCCATGTCGTGTCTCGTTCTATTCTAAGAACGCAGGGGCTAAACTTCTACAAGCTCAATAACACCCACAGCCAAAACGCAGGTAAGAAAAATTGTCGGAACACTTTGCTCATTGATTAGATATCTAATGTGCAAGGAAAGCACGCAAGTCTTGGGGTTGTTATGGACAATAAAAAATGTGAACATGC
>JACXGM010041119.1:0-10137 GCA_016801145.1 Umbra pygmaea
CATAATGTTGCTACAGTTTTACAAATAGCCACAGTATTAACTGTTATGTTAACATAATGTTGCTACAGTTTTACAAATAGCCACAGTATTAACTGTTATGTTAACATAATGTTGCTACAGTTTTACAAATAGCCACAGTATTAACTGTTATGTTAACATAATGTTGCTACAGTTTTACAAATAGCCACAGTATTAACTGCCAAGATATCTGATTGGAAATGTGCCACCATGACAGAGGTATACAAAAACATTCAGGGAAGTTCAAGTAAAAATGTCTTGTTAGCGTCGATATAAAGATATTGTCATTTTGAGTAGGCCTACCACATCGTATGCACCCTGATGAGAGTGACCGTTATTTATATTTAAGGTAAATTTATATCTGCAACTGTTCATGACTGGTTGCCAAAATGGATCTCCGAAAATTGGACACATACAGTATGTGAACTGTGTCGTCAAAACCACATGCTTTTGATTTGGTATTTTCTTGGCTAACTGAGGTATGATATTGATTCTACAGTAGTAAGGGTGTATTGCTAATCCAAGCAGCGTAGTGTCGTCCTTCAAGTTCCTAATCCCGTTAGCCGAGGCTCTCTTCATCCTAATCCAGCCAGAACACGGCTGTCCGTCCTCGCTTCTGTGTCATCCTCAGGCATGCAGCTGCACCATCTCTGAACATACAGGTATGGTACATTCATGCTAATTCTTCTGAAATATGTGCACATTGATTAACCTGACCGGATTTACCAATGGGTTTCTTCAACAATTGTCTGATGAGATGTTGAGTATGTATTTTACAGCTTTATGTGAATATTTAAGACAAGATGTGTTGTTGGACAAATGGATATACACTTGCAATAGTATATAATAGGAGTAGAATAGTGTAATAGTACATTTTATTGATTTCATGGCTTTCACAGTAATAGGTTACAGAGTCAGAGGTCCATTCTTAGTTCTGTTGTCTGCAGGGGCAAATCATTTCATTTAGTACAGTAAAATAGGCTGCCATTGTGGAATATGTTGTGCCTTTATATTAATTAACTTGTGCCTGCTTCATTGTAAGTATATCAAAGATGCTAAGTTTGAGCTATGATCCTAAGAGCAGGCCAAAAATCAGATGACAGGGGATAATCTGTCAGGGATTAGAAGGCCTGTTAGAAATCAGTCCAGGAATAAGTTTAGTATGCACAGATTCTGACTGGTTTCTGGAAAGTTTTTGTTGGTGCAAGGTAGTTCAACACAATCTAACTTGGCCATCTTTTGTGTAATGGAATACATTTGGAGACTACTTTTTGTTAAATCGTATTATATTGAATATAAGATAATAAAATAATTATTTAGAGACACAAAGGCCAGAAATAATGCAATGATATTTATGATTATTCTTTCAATTCTTTTTCTCACAGTTGGTTGTCATGGATGTTGTTTATTTGTTCTGTTCTGTGTTAACTCACTTATAAAGTCTTATAAAGCATCTTATTACTTGTGCATGGTGATAAACTACAACATGCAATTCCATTTCCTCTCTTAAATTTTGGGACTTTCCTAAACATAACAGCAGAGCTACCTTAATCGCAGACTTGATTGTGATGTTCAAGTGCCATGTGGAGGGTAGTGACTATGCCAAAACAAAAATAACACTGCCAGCAAGGACTTTGATCTCACATGACATTCAATACAATAATCAATCATATCCATTACAATCAGCACAATCAGTCTCTAAAGCAACTTAGCTCAGCAGTTGTTAGCTGGGTACTGAGCTGTTGTAATGGCCTTTGTTTTAGGATGTTTAATTGGGTGGTGAAAGTGGTCCCTCGTCCCCCTGATGTCCCTGGCTCTCTGGCCGAGGAACCAGCCAATCCAGCACACGCAGCTCCGCCTCCAGTAAGAACACACCCATAACTGCTGTCCGTCTGATTAGCTCACATGACACAGCTGAAGAGATTTTAAATGACAAACAAAAAACTTGACGACCTTGATCGCCTTATCTGACTGTGTCTTTTCAACTTTCTCTTGTAAAGCAAAAGAAAGTATCCAAAGATGAGGTAAAAAAGGAAGGTAATGTGCTTGGTCATTTACCTGTTTATACTTTGTAACATAATGAAACCACTGTGGTGTTTCATGCAATTTGTTTACCCTCTTTTTCAATTCTGCTTATGTGCCTCTCAACAGTGAAGGACAAACCAGACAAAAAGAAGGAAGATAATATTTCAGAGGATATCAGGTATGTGTGTCCATAAAGGCCTGCGAGATGACTGGTCTGCTGGCATACAACATTCAAACCGAAATGACAGTTGTGTTGATGTCTGTCTCACTCTCTGTCTCACTCTCTGTCTCTGTCTGTCTGTCTGTCTGTCTGTCTGTCTGTCTGTCTGTCTGTCTGTCTGTCTGTCTGTCTGTCTGTCTGTCTGTCTGTCTGTCTGTCTGTCTGTCTCACTGTCTGTCTGTTGTCTCACTGTCTGTCAGTATTCAAAGTCAGAGTGGAGTGATGACCTGGTTTTCCAATGGATTTAGCATTGCTCTGCCTCAACCAGGAACCCCTAGCCTCAACCGATCTCCATCTATCTCCAAGGTGAGCGGCAAAAATACACGAAGTGAACCATTTACCTGTATCGACTGGAATTGTGTTTATCTGCATGTAAAACAAATGGCTGATGATGTTGCTCTCATTCTGCCCATCCACTTATATTTTCCATCCCTCAGTCACTGCAAGAGGACGAAAGGTATAGTAGTTAATGATAGAAATGTAGAATTATATTATCTTTTTTTAGAGCTCTACCAAATGAGTGATGATTGGTACTTCTGACAGGAACGGTGTGATTAAATGGATAGCAGAGGGCCTGAGTAAAGTGGTGCCCCAGCCAGATGGCAAGTACATAGAGAACGTAGGTGGAGACGATGAGGAGGCGACAGAGGTAGGACACAACACACTGAGTACATTTATTTTCAGATTTGTAATAGTTTATTTAATTGTTTTTGTCAGGTTTTGTGCCTTTTTTATAGCTGAAATGTTTAACTTAAATAAAGGTCCCTTTTGGAAATCAAAATGACACACTGCTTGATTAAAAAATGCAACAGTATTAATAACTAGTTGTAATATCTTCTGATCTTTTCAAATTGAAGGATAAAATACAATTTTTAAATGACAAATTATTTTAATGATTGATTTTATCTACTGCTTCTTACAGATATGTAATTTTTATTTTATTGTTATTTTAACAGGTGTGTTAAGAAGTCCTTTTTTTATTTGTCCAGTGCATTGACAGAACAGCAGTCTTTTTTATTTACTTTGTTGGTCCTGGGTTTAGACCCAAAAACTTTTTGATTTCTGGCTCCACCGGCTAGAACCCTAGGGCATAGGCTACCCTGCAACTTTGAATATGGTACTGTACATCTGATTTGGATTTGAAAACATTCTTTAGAACATCTAGTAGCATTAACTTCACATATTCATATAATATAAAACTGATTTATAATAAAATTACAAGTAAGTAAATATATTAATTACATAATATTAAAAAGGGAATAAACATAAAACCCCTTAAAAACTAAAAACATTGCAAAATCCGTAATGGGACTGAGCTCAAATTGCTTCGCCGACTTTCTATAGAACAAAATCGCTGTCAATCAAAAGGAGATGCAGTCTTTCGATAGACCCCCCTCCAATCATCACGCAGAAGCCCAGAGTCCAGGCCAGCCCACTCCTCCATTCTCCCCTAGAGATGCTGAGCGTCCGTGGGCGGGACATAATCACAGCAATTATCCAATACCATCTATGTAGTTCCAGGAGAAGCTCGCAGATAATCGGGGGGACTTAGAGGCATACAATCAAGGGATAAGATCATAGAGAGTCCATGAAAAGCATTGGAACAAAATATTTCAGCAACGTTTTGATGGATTGGAAATACTTCGGTATGTATTTTCAAGTGAATTCATATGAAGTAAGATTCTGAATAATTCAGATTTCTCTTGGCACAGCTACCAGAAAAATTACAATTTTAAGACAGGTTGTTCATATCACATCTACGTCGTCAAGCTCAGCTTGAGACTGCGCAGTACGCTCGGCTACCACCAGAAAAGTGCTTCTAATTGGCTTCACTTGTTCTCCGTTGAAATGTATGGCGTTGCTTCGTCCATTTTATGTACTGCCTATGGACGCTATGGGAATGTATGAGAAGGAAATTGAGTCAGTCGACCTGCTATATGTAGCTGATTCTGAATGAAGTCGTCTTCAAGATGAGCGTGTTCTAATGCATGTTTTGTCAATAAAATGTTAACACAATAGTACATATATTAATTTTTTTTTACATTTGAGGGGAAGCCGAGCTTCTCTTGCAGTCTTAAATTAATCGCACCTGGTGTAATGTAGTAACACACCATTAAAGCTGCACTATGTAATTTCCATTCAATTGTTCTGTTGGCCCAAATTTTACATAGATTTTAAAATCTTAAAATGTTATTTTTATATGTTTTTACTGAACACTGGAATAATACAGGGACAATATAACGAATTTCCGAAAATACACATTATTATTTTGTCCATAATATGCATTTGTTTCTAGTTAGATATTGTGTAATGTTGATTTTGCTATTCTAATATTCTCTGCATTTTGTATTATTTAAATTGATGTTTTCAACCCTGGATCCAATATGGTAGTTCCTAATGTTTACTAGTCCTAAAACATAGTTTTTGTACTTTTGTGTAGTTTTTGTACAAGTTACATAGTGCAAGTTTAAAATGTCAACACAATTAAATGTAAATATTGAATAGAAAGCTAGTACATTTTATGTAAAGTTAGTAGAATATTCTCTTGCTGTCCTTGAAATGCAGACTTCTGTTTTACAGATCTATCAAATGAAAGATTTGCCAGGTACGTATTTATATATTTCACTCAGCAATCCCATTGTGTTTTACTGTGATGTCAAAAAGTTCTTAACTGCTTTGACTCAGCACTGATTTCATATAACCCTTTATGTATTTAGTCACTGGATAATATATTTCTGTCAAGATGCAGAGCCCCTCCCACATATATCTGTGGTTGAGTTGTTGTCAGAGGATGAGGAAGAGGTTCAGTTACCCCATTTCCCCCCCAAGTGAGTCTCATCAAACTACCCCCATCATACTCACCCTCACTGGATAGACACATCTCCACAGTCAAATCCACCGTCACTAACTTGACTTTCATCATATCATGCTAACAAATGTTTTCTTAATCCTAATCAAATCCCGCCCTCCATTTTATCTCACACTGTCCCTCTTTCCTCCTTTTGTCTCTCTTTCGCCTCAATCTTTTCCTCTGGCCATCTGTTTTTGCATTGCAGTGTGGTTAACTGGATTAAGACTGCTATTCCCCAGCCAGTGATGCTCCCTGCAGGTTACGTAGAAGCCCAGACTAAGGCCCAACAGATACAGAGTAAGATTTCATCTCTTGAAAAAGGTACAGTTACAGTTTAAAACATTTGAGGCACAATTCAGAGACAAAATCACACCATAACCAATGTAGGCTCTCAATTTAAACATTTTTGTACTTCTGGACTAGGCTTATTGTGCCTAGAAATATGACACACTGATTTATAATCTACTGGCTGTAATGTAATGTTATACGGCCTTGTCCTTTCTTCTCAGTTCTGTCACCTCCTCCCGATTCTCTGAAGAGTGAGGAGGACTCACAAACCTCCAAGTAAGTTTACAAACAGACATCAGAGTGTAGGCTTGTATGTTTCCTATTGGCCTGTTATTAAGGTGTCTATAATATGTTTCCATTTTCCGAATGGCCTGTTATTAAGGTGTTTCTATGGTTCCATGTTCATATTGGCCTGTAATTAAGATGTTTCTCCATGTGTACCCCAGTGTTGTGGGCTGGTTCGTGACGGGCCTCGGCCTGAAAATGCCACAGCCTGTTACCAGATCTAAAGATGATGTGGAAGTTCACAGTGGTAAGTAAAATTTATTTGATTTGGTTACCTTTTCTTCTTCTCAAATCAAGGCCTTAGTTTAAACTTTTAACCTCAATTCAAGGCATTAGTTTAAAATGCAAGCTGATCATGAAAAACACAATAGGCTGAATTAAAAATATAACTTTGTGAAGGACAGAAAGACCGTCAGGAATATATTTATGTTATGTTAGAACATTTGATAAATGTAGGATTTGGAGTCAACAGACTCCAATCTCTCATGGGCAGAGATTATATTATATAGACTCTGTATTATGTAGACTCGGTATTATGTCTGTATTATATAGTGTGTATTATACAGTTGTGCTTATATGTTTGCATATCCCTGTGAATTGCTAATAGATCATGTAAATCATGTTTTTTTTCTCATGGGATTCATATTCAACATAGTCATAACAGAATGGCACAATCATAAAACAAAACATGGCAACAAAGAAAGTAATGAAATGATCCCTGTTCAAAAGTCTGCATACCCTCAGTTCTCAATACGGTGTATTGCCCCCGTTAGCAACAATGACAGCAAGCAATCATTTATGAGAGTTGTGTATGAGGCCCCACATACTTGCAGGTGGTGAAGCAACCATTCATCTGGGCAAAAGGCCTCCAGGTCATGCAAAATCTATGGTTGTCTTGTATGAACCATACTTTTGAGATCTTCCCAGAGTGGCTCGATCATATTAAGGTCAGGAGACTGTGATGGCCACTCGTTTTTCTGCTGTAACCACTGGAGGGTCAACTTGTCCTTGTGCTTAGGGTAATTGTCGTTCTGGAAAGTCCAAGAGCGTCCCATGCGCAGCTTTCGTGCAGAACAATGCAAATTGTCTGCCTGTATTGTCTGATAACATGTTGCAATCATCTTGCCATCAACTTTCACAAGGTACCACATGCCTTTAGAGCTCACACACCCACAAAACATCAGTGAGCCACCACCATGCTTCACAGTGGGGATGGCATTCTTTCCACTATAGGTCTTGTTGAGCCCTCTACAAACATAGTGCTTATGGTTGTGAGCATAAAGCTCTTTTTTGATCTTGTCACTGCAAATTACAGTGTGCCAGAACTTGTGAGGTGTGTCAAGGTGTTGTCGGGCACATTGTAATCAGGCTTTTTTGTGGCACTGGCGCAGTGAAGTCATCTTTCTGGCAACTCAACCATGCAGCTCATTCTTTTCTAGTATCATTGTATTGTGCTCCTCACCACACATCGTCTTTTACCAGAGCAGCCTGTATGTCTCCCGAGGTTATCTATGTGTTTTTCTTTGTATGCCGGACAATTCTTCAGGTAGTTATGGCTGAAATCTTTCTTGGTCTACCTGCCTTGGCTTTGTATCAAGAGATCCCAGAACCTTCTACTTCTTAATAAATGATTGAACAGTACTGAATGGCATTTTGCAAGGCTTTGGATATCTATTTATATCCTTTTCCAACATTATGCAGTTCCAGTACTTTATTACACAGGTCTTTTGACAGTTATTTTCTGCTCCCCATGGCTCCTTATCTGGCCTGCTCAGTGCATCCACGTGAGAGCAAACAAACTCATTGACTATATCTACACAGACACTAATTGCAATTGAAAATGCCACAGGTGTGGGAAATTAACCTTTAATTGACATTTTAACCTGTGTGTGTCACCTTGTGTGTCTGTAACAAGGCCAAATGTTTGTATGTAAACTTTTCTTTTCTGTTATCAGTATGGTTTACAGAGGAGCCAAACATGTGATAATTAATGACTTAATATGATCACTATTCTTACATAACAGTCAGATTGTTATGCATGAAAAGTCATATTGTCAAAATCAATGCCGACATGTTACAATTTCTGCCAGGGTATGCAAACTTATGACCACAACTGTATAGAGTCTGTAAAATGTAGACTCTGTATTATGTCTGTATTTCATAGTGTGTATTATATAGTCTGCATTATATAGACTCAGCCAGCAAAGACTAAAATACATGAAATAATGATATGCATTGTTCCTGGGTTGTTTTGTGATGACAATGATCATTTGGACAAATCTCAATTGGGGAAAGGTGGAGCTTAAACATGGAGTCATAACACAAGCAATAAGGGATTAAACTAAGTTTAGAATTTCCTTCTTGTGTTACTCAAGGTAGGCCAGATATAGCAACGCGTATAGAATATAAACACAGAAGTAAACTGAAGTAACTGACCAAATTACTAAAGATTTACTTCTGTGTTTCAGAGATGAAACAGACCCTAACTGAGTCCGTGTTCTCCTTCTGTTTCAGGGGGGATAGTGCTGAGAGCCCCTTAAACAAAAGGAGAATGAAGACTGAGGAACAGTGAGAGAGCCTTAGAACAGAGAGCTAGAGAACCAGGCAGCTAGATTAACCGTTATAAATGATTGTGTACTTTACTCAGCTCAGTTGAGCAACCTGGCAGCTGTGAGACTTAGCGTCAAAACGATGTTAAACTCAACCTCCTTTTTATTATTTTTGTAGAGATAATATATAACTTGTATAAGTTGTTCAACTTGTCAGTATGTACAGTAGCAAGAAATTGGTCTTATTTGTAATTATTAAGGATGCATTAAAATATTAAATACTTGTATATTACAAATGACATACAGACACATTCTGCTCTGGAAAAAATTAAGAGTCCACTAGCAAATTCTTTTTAAATCAACCCCATTGAAAACCTCTGGAATGTGATCAAGAGGAAGATGGATGGTCACAAGACATCAAACAAAGCTGAGCTGCTTGAATTTTTACACCAGGAGTGGCATAAAGCCACCCAACATCAATGTGAAAGACTGATGGAGAGAAAGTATGCCAAAACACATATTACAATTATTACTATTATAAATTGATTATTATTCCACCTAATATTGATTTCAGAAATCTTCCTAAGTTATCATATTAATATTGTGTTGTTTACAAATGAATATGAACATATTTTCTTTGCATTATTTTTTGAATAGTTGGGAGAAATGTTGTCAGTAGTTTATGGAATAAAACAAAAATGTTTATTTTACCCAAACAGATACATATCAACAGTAAAACCAGAGAAACTGATGATTTTGCAGTGGTCTCTTAATTTTTTCCAGAGCTGTAAATCAGGCAACATTGATACTCATCATTTTTACACAAAAAATATCATAATATACTACCATCTTGAAATGTGTGCATCTGACAAAATGGAGCAATGATAAATTGTCTTATAAGAAATGTTGCCATGAAATTGTATTGCTGCACCTTAAAAGCCCATATAAGAATGTAGGTCTACACATTTTGCTCTTGTGAACTACTATTATTGCCTTGAACTACAAATGTGGCAGAGGTTTTTAATGTTACTTATATTCATCTGAATTTACTTGAATTTACAAAAGAGGATTTGATAACCATAGCCAATATCAATCTATTACAAAAACAAGTTATATTATGATACAATGCCTGTATGTTGTGAAATATTCTAAAATATAATAAAGATATTCTATATTTTATTGCGTTGATATTTCTAAAATTCTATCAATTCCAAATTTGTTTAATTTATAATATGTTGTTTACACAGTATACATAATCTATAAGCAGAACCACTATTATTTATCATTAAACCATGTAATTTTGAGTTTGAAAATGAGTGTTTTGATGACTTCATGCTCACTTTTACTACTAGTGGCCAGAAATCCAGGTATGCATTTTGAAGAGTATCCATCCATCCATTTTCATCCGCTTATCCGTGATCGGGTCGCGGGGGCAGCAGCTCCAGCAGGGGACCCCAAACGTCCTTTTCCCGAGCCACATTAACCAGCTCCGACTGGGGGATCCCGAGGCGTTCCCAGGCCAGGTTGGAGATATAATCTCGCCACCTAGTCCTGGGTTTTCCCCGAGGCCTCCTCCCAGCTGGACGTGCCTGGAACACCTCCCTAGGGAGGCGCCCACGGGGCATCCTTACCAGATGCCCAAACCACCTCAACTGGCTCCTTTTGACGCAAAGGAGCAGCGGCTCTACTCTGAGATCCTCATGGATGACTGAGCTTCTCACCCTATCTCTAAGGGAGACGCCCGCCACCCTCCTGAGGAAACCCATTTCGGCCGCTTGTACCCTGGATCTCGTTCTTTCGGTCATGACCCAGCCTTCATGACCATAGGTGAGGGTAGGAACAAAAACTGCCCGGTAGATTGAGAGCTTTGCCTTCTGGCTCAGCTCTCTTTTCGTCACAAC
>JACXGM010041120.1:0-10137 GCA_016801145.1 Umbra pygmaea
CAATATACACCAAAACCATTTTTTGAACCAGGCTATAAACATGTTAATTTCAGCTGTAAAGTTGGGCATTTTGCCATAGAGGTCTATTGAAATTGCTCCTTTCTGCAGCCAGCCTCAAGTGGACATTCGATGAATTGCAATTTTTTTTACTTCCTTGTTGGCTTCATTTGTCAGCCTCGGAGTTTGCCCCTTGGCTACAGTCGGAGGTATCCGCAACCCAGATTGCAAAGCTCTCTGCGACAGTTGCTACTAAGTTTCCTGAAATATGGCACCGACAGGTTAGTATTCAAGAATTCACGCTGTTACATGATTTCCTAACACCAATTCGCCAAGTGAAGAAACAACTCCTTGTCAAACTTTTGTATATTCATGCGTTTGCCTTGTTGCTACTGTATTGCTGTAACGCATTCTGATTTGTAAACTGTTAGAAATTAACCTAGCGTGCTAACGTGTGGTCACTAGCTAACGTAATCTTATCTGCGTTTCTATTAACATAATGATTTTATTGAAACAGAAATCCTCTCTGCAGTTGGTTCACATTGCCTAGCTTGGTCATCCACTATAGCAGGATGGATAACTAGGTAGATCACTAACGAAAACATTGAGTTGTATCCATCCGGTGTAACCATCCGAACCATTCATTCAGACGAAGTGAAATAGCTGGCTATGCTAGTTAGAACACTAGCTCAAGTAATAGCCTGGTATATCAAAAGACGTAATTCGATTGCAAGTTAGCAAGCATCCGTCTGACCATACGAAATAACCTTTTGATGTCTGTCACATGATTAACTACTACACATATTCAAATAGTAATTGAAATATAACAATATCAATGCCATTTGGTTGGGACATTTTATAAGTGGTATTTTTGTGTTGTAGAAATGTTGCCTTCCTTTGCAGCATTATCTTATGAGAAGTGCTGATGCTGAAACCAGGCTTAGTTTATAGTGCATGTACATTCTCACAGCAATTTCGGGGGCGAATCAACCCATCCATGACCATTCCTTCTTTTATTCAACAGGAGAGGTGATGGCCAACGGTGGTAGTACTCGAGTGTGTGCTGTTAACCGTTTGCGATGGGACCTGACACCTGAGCAAATACATCAGCTCTCAGATGAGCTTATTAGTAAGACCAAAAAGGTGTATGACTGTGTTGGCTCCCTGGACCTGGACAGTGTTTCCTTTGAAAACACCCTGAAAGCCCTGGCTGATGTGGAGGTGGATTACACAGGTGGGTGGGACTGTATATGTGTCCCAAACTCTGAAATGGCAGCCTTTATTAAACATATTTACTGTATGGTCACACTGAATTGAAATGATTATGGGTTCCTCTGTCATTTATTATATTACCTTTATTACCTTATATTATATTACCTTATATTACCTTTATGTATCAGCCTTTATGATTGTGCATGTGTATGGTAGAACTTATACAAAAAATCTGATTTGTATTTGGATGACAAAGAACAAGCTAATGAAAACATTTAAAGCTGTTTTATTAGGTCAATCCAGCGGCTCATTCGATAGCAACACCACCTAGCATCTAGGCTACTCCACTGCCATTGTAAGCGTGGGGCAAAACATCTGAGTTGGCAGGAAAGTGGTATGCACTGTTTGGACAAATCAGCACTTTTTAGATAAAGCCTAACTGACCAGTGTATGCTCATTACAATAGGGTTTTGCATTTGTTTTGAATTTAGAACTGGACATTGCCTGCTACATAAATCAGGGGTTCCCAAACGTTTCCTCGGGCTCCCACAGACATGCCAAGTATTTGTTTTAACCATAAACTAGTGCACTGCTGAGTAACACAAAGTATTAATGTAAAATATATTTCCTCTGGAATGGCTTGTTAAGTGATGCATTAAGGTAATGTTAGCAGGAGTAACAAACTGGTAGGATAACTACGTGGAAGGAGTTTATTATAGTCAAACAGCGTATGCTAGATTAACATCTCCTGAAACATTTCTGATGTGATTGTCTTGGTGTCTCATTGTTAGTGTTGAGTGAGTGTTGTGTCTCAGAGCTAACAGTGGCTATATACCTATCCATTAGCCATGACAAGCCCACTCCACTCTTTTAGAGAGATTGAAGTCATGGAAATTGTAACAATTCCATGACTTCAATTCCATGACTGATATTCCCAATCGGCATGTTGTTGACTCAAACACGCCGATTGGGAATATCAGGACTGAGCAGGAAAATCAAAACTAGATATCTAGACTAAAAATGTTTTTTTAAACAATCAACCAGTGAATAAAAGTGAGTCAACATGTAGTTCAACACTGAATGTTGATTGTCGTCATATTATTCCAGTTGAGCGCAACATGTTGGACTTCCCCCAGCACGTGTCATCTTCAAAGGATGTGCGAACGGCCAGCACTGAGGCAGACAAGAAGCTCTCAGAGTTTGATGTGGAAATGAGCATGAGGGAGGACGTCTACAAAAGGATTGTTGCACTGGAGGTGAGGGAGACTATAACTGACCTATAGAGATGGTCAATATAACCGACCAATAGTGATGGTTCATCTGACCTGTCTGAAGTTGTCCAATTATAATTAATCTGTTGTGACCTGAAAACACTCATTATGTAAAGCGTGCGGAACACTTAACGTTCCCGACCTGGCGCGTGCTTAGTGACGTCTTGGGAGCGCAGTGACGGTACCGATGCACTTGTCAGTGGTACACTTCTGTCGCCTCGCACCTCGCTCTATTCCTATGGGTGACAAAGGCTATCAATTATCCAATAGAAGTAGAGCACAGAGGAGATGGGGGAAGGCTTGCGGTGGGTCCTTTCTTGTAGATTTGGCAAAAATTGAGAAACTGATTGTGGCTGTAGCCCACAGCTGTACTTGAGGAACACCCATCAACGTACAAATTGAGGGTAGCGTCGCAACACCACGCTCCAGTCGTGTCAGACAAGTGAATCTGTACTGTAACTATTTATACTCGTGCTGGTGCTCGCAACAGTAGTTGCAGTCTTCTCCTGAACAGAGGTGTCGCAACTGAGGAGAGGCTACTGACTTTGATATTTCTACGGACTAGAAGAAGAAGAAAAAGTTAAACGATGGCAGAACTGACAGCAGTATTGAAGTTAATGTCAACAGTTGCTAAGATAATCTTAACTGTGTTGTTATGAACAATTTACAGTTTTATTATGAACCAATAACTGTGTTATTATGAATCGTTTACTGTGCCCTAGAACTCGTCCATGTTTCCGTTTTATCGGGTGCCACTGGAAAAAAAGAGTGGTGCACGCCCTTGGCAAGCGCGCTCGAAAATCTACGTCATTTTGATGTCACATTGGCGCGCGCCCGGTCGGGAACGTTTAGTATACGCTTAATGCTTATGTCTACACACTTATACTTACTATAAAAACAGTACAAACGAAGGACAAGCTGGTCCTATTTTATTTTGTTAGCATCCTACTGAGTTCCCAGGATGATGTTTTTGAGGCCTGTGTGTTGTCACTAGCTACGTAAACGATGGGTGGAGGGACATTGTCTTTCTGAGTTCTGATTCTTGCCTCTCACAGGAGAAGGTTGCCGTTGACACGCTCACTCCGGAGTCCAGGAGATACATGGAGAGACTGATTAAGCTGGGAAAAAGGAATGGCCTCCACCTGCCCAAAGAGACACAGGATGTATGATACTTTAATGTTTTCCAAGGATGTAGTCTTGTTTTAATTAACAAATGCTCTATTGTACATTAAAGTTTTGCTCACTGTTTTTGAAAGTCAAGCATTATGGGTATACATATCTTACAACTTGAGACTACATGTCGACTGGATTAACTTTGCAAATATAAGCTAAATAAAGTCAATTTCTTTTTTTGATGAACATTTCTTTTGACAACTTTCTTTTGACAATAAGTGTTGTTTAAGTGATTGTGTAGGTGCAGGAGATGCAAATAAGTGAGATGAAACCCCTTATCAACCGATAAACTTTTTCAGTTTGATTGTGTGATACAGAATGACTTATTTAAGCTTTGACAGAATGAGACCACTCCCTCAATTTTATTAGTTGCCTGCAGGATAGTCAGCGTTGTTTTACTTAGCACTCAAATGCATTCCAAGAGTCCATTTTTGATCTAAGTCCTTTTTCTCTCTTAACACAAACAGGAAATCAAGACAATCAAAAAGAAGCTGAGCAACTTGTGCATTGACTTCAACAAGCATCTTAATGAGGATACTACCAGCCTTTCTTTCGCCAGGGAAGAGCTGGGTGAGTTTATCCACTGCACAAAGGGCTCTTTTCTGACACTCCATTTCTGTTGTTCAATATTATAATAAAATTTAAAACAGGTACTCTTGCTGAATAACTGAATAATACTTACAGTAAGGGAAAAAATAATTTGATCCACTCCTGAGTTTGTATGTTTAACCACTTACAAATAAATTATCAGTCTAAAATTGCAATGATAGGTTTACTTGAACAGTGAGAGACAGAATAACAACACAAATATCCAGAAGAACGCATTTAAAAAAAGTTATGTTGATTTGCATTACAATGAGTGAAATAAGTATTTGACCCCTTTGCAAAACATTACTTTTCTTGACCCTTGTTGGCAATCACAGAAGTCAGACGTTACTTGTAGTTGGCCACCAGGTTTGCACACATCTCAGCAGGGATTTTGTCTCTGCAGATCCTCTCCAAGTCATCAAGGTTTTGAGGCTGAAGTTTTATCAACTCAAACCTTCAGCTCCCTCCACAGATTTTTTTATGGGATTATGGTCAGGAGACTAGGCCACTTCAGGACCTTAATGTGCTTTCTCTTGAGCCACTCCTTTGTTGCCTTGGCTGTGTGTTTTGGGTTATTGTCATGCTGGAATACCCATCCATGACCAATTTTCAATGCCCTGGCTGAGGGAAGGAGGTTTTCACTCAAGATTTGACGGTACTTGGCCTCTCCATCGTCCCTTTAATGCAAAAAAGTTGTCCTGTCCCCTTAGCAGAAAAACTTTCCCAAAGCGTAATGTTTCCACCTCCATGTTTTACGGTGGGGATGGTGTTTTTGGGGTCATAGGCAGCTTTCCTCCTCCTCATAACACGGCAAGTTGAGTCAATGCCAAAAAGCTTGATTTTGGTCTCATTTGACCACAACATTTTCACCCAGTTCTCTGTATCATTCAGATGTTCATTGGCAAACTTTAGACAGGCCTGTACATGTGCTTTCTTGTGCAGCAGGACCTTGTGGCCACTGCAGGATTTCCGTCCTTCACGGCGTAGTGTGTCACCAGTTGTTTTCTTGGTAATTACGGTCCCAGCTGCCTTGATCATTGACAAGATCCCCCTGTGTAGTTCTGGGCTGAATTCTCACCGTTCTCATGATCATTGCACGAGGTGAGATCTTGCATGGAGCCCCAGACCGAGGGAGATAGACAGTTATTTTGTGTTTGTTTCATTTGCGAATAATCACACCAACTGTTCACCTTCTCACCAAGCTGCTTGGCGATGGTCTTGTAGCCCATTCCATCCTTGTGTAGGTCTACTATCGTGTCACTGACGTCCTTGGACAGCTCTTTGGTCTTTGCCATGGTGGAGAGTTTGGAATCTGATTGCTTGCTTCTGCAGACAGGTGTCTTTTATACAGGTAACAAAGCTGACATTAGGAGCACTACCTTTTAAAGGAGTGCTCCTAATCTCAGCTCGTTACCTGTATAAGAGGCACCTGGGAGCCAAATATCTTGCTGATTGAGATGGGCTCAAATTTTGATTATGCTCATTGTAATGCAAATCATTTAATAACTTGTTTGAAATGTGTTTTTCTGGATTTTTCTGTTGTTATTCTGTCTCTCACTGTTCAAATAAACCTACCATTAAAAGTATGGACTGCTCATTTCTTTGTCAGTGGGCAAACGTACAAAATCAGCAGGGGATCAAATATATATTTTTCCTACTGTTAATTGCAGTAATATTCATATGTTTTCAGCTATGCCTAATAGCAATTGTTGAATAAAAACCAAACAAATGGATGGAATAAACTATTAGAATATGACAATGCACATTAGGCGGTCTCCCTGAGGACTTCCTGAGCTCTTTGGAGAAGGATGGGGAGAAGCTGAAGATCACCCTCAAGTACCCCCACTACTTCCCCACCATGAAGAAATGCTTCGTCCCCGAGACTCGCCAGAAGCTGGAGGAGGCCTTCAACTCCCGCTGCAAAGAGGTGAGCAGTTCTCTGTCCTCTGAGGTAGGCTGCTATTGGGAATGAACTGGGTTTTTTATTTGTTTATTTACTTCATAGCTTGGAAATATATTTTCCAGAAAATGTACTGAACCTCCAGTTTTGTCAATGTCATTTTTTGTTATCAGAGACAAAATGCTGAACACAAATATTTTGTTTAATGAAGCCAACGTGTAGATTAATGACACAGGCTGTGGCTGCTGCCATTTTGGAACAACTTTTTTCCTCTAAGCAGCAATTCTAGTATAACCAGGAAATTAACTCAGAATAGTCTACAGGAATGGACTACCAGCCTGTGTATTTCCATTGGCCTAGGAGAACTCTGCCATCTTGAAGGAGCTGGTGCAACTCAGGGCCCAGAAGAGCTCCCTGCTGGGCTTCAACACCCACGCTGATTTTGTTCTCGAGATGAACATGGCCAAGTCTGGAAAAAAAGTGGCCGGCTTTCTAGGTTGGTATCGTGGGCTGTTTTTACTAACAGTATATCTGTCATATTTGTAAAAAGCATTTATGAAACACATTTGCTATTCCAGAAATTAGTTTACATTGCAAAAACGATACATACACACCCACATTGGTTACCACCTTTGATCAGACTTTTGCTGTCTTTCTAATGGGTTGGGATAAATCTAAGTAAGTCATTTGACACTATCTATGGTTTTTGTACCCCCAGCCAAATGTTGCTCTGCCTTGAGACTCCTTGAGTGTACTTGACCTAAGACACATTTCCTGTCTGTACATTTAACAATATTTTAGACTTTCTTTACCTCAGAGGATTTGTCTCGTAAACTAAAGCCCCTGGGGGAACAGGAGCGTGCCGTGATCCTCCAGCTGAAGGAGAAGGAGTGCCAGAAGAGGAACCTGCCATTCAAGTGCGAGCTAGATGCCTGGGACACTCGCTACTTCATGACACAGGTAGGGCAGAGTGGGGAAAGGCAAATGATCTGATAAGACAATGAATTGTTTTTTGGCCTGGAGGGATGGTCGTAAAGGAAAAAGCCTACTCCCCACTTAGGTGTTGTGTGTCTGTCTGGCTTCAAAAAGCCCCTGAAACCTTGTTAGGATATGACAGCATAGATATAGTCAAAATTCAGGAGATTGTGGAGCTTAATCTGACTGCCTGCCAGGAGACAAACAGTGAGATGTTGTTGGCTCTTCCAGCAATGTTGAAGTTTTCCTCCAGATTCATAGTCTT
Organism: Umbra pygmaea; assembly: GCA_016801145.1. Taxonomy (NCBI): domain Eukaryota; kingdom Metazoa; phylum Chordata; class Actinopteri; order Esociformes; family Umbridae; genus Umbra; species Umbra pygmaea. The sequence continues at coordinate 7,382 of JACXGM010041120.1, forward strand.
ATGGCTAATCCGAAAGTGTTACTTATTCCATTGTTATATCCCTGCCACTGATGATAAAGTTAGGGTTCCCGTGGCTCCTTAAAAATATCTTAAAATCAGATCATACATTGTCTTAATTCTACTGTAAATTTGCTCTAGATATTAAATTTGCAGATTTAAGGCTGATTAGAAAATGTGGGGGGGCGGTCTACATCTCATCTTATGTTGGAATCACACCCAGTAACAGCAAAAAAATCACTGTATGGCAGCGCCATGTAGACACGCTTGTACACTGCAATCAACATTGTAATTAATCTTCCGCATCTTCAAGATGGAGGGTAATGTTACATACCACTGTCCTTGTCCAGCAAGGTGACTGGCAGGAGCTTTTTCAGTTTAGTATTCATTGACGACAATTTGTGTGATGAAATCTATCTACCAAGATTTTCTTGCAATCCCATAAACCCATAGGTGAAAGCGACATATTAGCTCTTACACAGTCTAAGTAGACAAGCTTAAGATTATAACATGCGTTTGTTGACCAAAAAATTGTTTATTTACAGGGCCGTATAAATTTTCGTCCACAAAATTTTCATTCCATCAATGTCCAAATAATTTATGATGCAGACATGTTGCTCACTAATTGAACAAATCTTCCCCCAACCGTGGCAGACTTTCGCGATAAAGCAAAAGACGCTTTTTTACATTGACTTTGATGTCTGACCACTTTTTTATATTTCGGCCACGGTCCAACTCTCAGGCTGCATCATAGTGTTTGCAAACTTTTGCCACTCACACTGTGCCCTTCAAACAACATTTTCCTCCTCTTTTACACCTCGCCAACAATAATTTCTACTTCACATTGAGGGAAGTTTCTTTTTTTGGTTTTCCTCTGTTTGCCATGATTTCTCAATCAATAAATATTATTTTCTGGGCATTTCATTGACTTTTTATGGGCAATTATGGGCGTGACATTCAGCCGCAAAAGCTGCGCCACATTTAGAGTTGATAGTGATTTATAAAGGGAAAACGGCGTAGGACGTGCATGCGCACGGTTTTATAAATCTGAATATTTCTTTGCGTACGCACGTCCTATATTTCTTCCGTACGCCACTTCTGACGCAAATCCACAAAGTTTTATAAATGAAGCCCCAGGTCATCGTTGCAAATGAGAAACAGTTCTCAATTGGCCTATGTGGTAAAATGTTTTTAAAATTGATGTAAATACTCAGTTATATTTGCTTCGCCCCTGTAGGTGGAGGAGACCCAGTATGCTGTTGACCAGAATCAGCTGAAGGAGTACTTCCCCATGGAGGTCGTGACCTGTGGACTTCTGGACATCTACCAGGAGCTCCTCAACCTTACATTTGAGCAGGTGGTTGGTGCCCCTGTGTGGCATGAGGACGTCACCCTGTACTGCGTCAAAGACCGCACCTCTGGCAGGGTGCTGGGCCAGTTCTACCTGGATCTGTTTCCAAGGTAAGTTAACATTTTATTGTAATGAATTAGGTTCTTTTGAATTTGTCCACTGCCAATCACCAGGGAGACTAACAGTCTTGGCGCTTGTGTGTAACCTCTTCCAGAGAAGGGAAGTACGGTCACGCAGCCTGCTTCGGTCTGCAGCCCAGTTGTCTGCTGTCTGACGGGACCCGCCAGATGGCGGTAGCTGCCATGGTTGCCAACTTTAGCAAGCCCACAGCCGACGCCCCATCTTTGCTTCAGCACGACGAGGTGGAGACCTACTTCCACGAGTTTGGCCACGTCATGCATCAGCTTTGTGCTCAGGTGTGTCAGGTGTTGCGACCAGTATTGTTCTGTTTCTACGTTTTACTGTGATGGGTATTTAGCAGCTAGGGTTTTGGATGAAAGATTTAATGGCCACTAAGATTCCACTCTCCTCCAAAACAGTAGCTACGAATTAACCATCATAGTAAAACCCTGTAATTTAGACTAGCATTAATTTCAGTATGTGTAATATCTAATATATGTTTTAGCCCTGTCATTTAGACTAGCATTAATTTCAGTATGTGTAATATATAATGAATGTTTTAGATTTAATGGCCACTAAGATACCATTCTGAAATACACATTAGAAATTACACATACTGAAATGAATGCTAGTCTAATTGACAGGATTTTACTGCAATGGTTAATTCATAGCTAGTATTTTGATACGTGGTAATTTAGTGGCCATTCAGTCTGAAATAGGGTTGCTAAATGTTAGGAACTTCCCTTAATCGAGCATTGATAACGTTAACGATCAACCATCAATTAATCGTTATTAAAATGTAACGTAAAACTAACTATAGACATCTTATAGGACTCATATTACAGCTGAAACCGCAGTAAAACAAGGCAAAATGCTGTTCCTGATTATGCTAACAAAACAGCTCCTCTATTTAACATTTAAGCCATGTATGTAATACTTGAGTTTATTGATGATAGCTGTCCCAGACACTTTTTATGGTCAGCGACAAACCTCCAATGCCAAATAACAGCTCCCGTCACCAAAGTATGAACAGTTCATATCTTTGCTAGTCTTGCCCCAGAGTTGCCCCAGACTCCCCGATTTTTTTTTCTGGCATGATTGATATTTTTGTGAAACCCGTGAGGAGCTGTAGCAAATGAGAGGGCAGAAACCTTGAAGTTTGCGAGTATACATGTGGAATTAACAGGGATAGCGGCAGTATTCTATTTCATAGTACACACAAGAACAGTCCCCAAAACGCATGCACAATATGTATAATTATGTAGTCTACTCAACCAGCGAGTGCATG
>JACXGM010041121.1:0-10136 GCA_016801145.1 Umbra pygmaea
TATTGTGTTATTTCAGCATTTTACCTGTTTTTAACTGCCCTCCTGTTTCATGTTTTTTTTATTCAACATGGCTATGAGATTATTACCGGTATATACTGAACCAATCCTATTCACAAGGAACACAGTTAATGTTTGGTCTCCCATGATCAGATTAAGCTAGGTTTTGATGTAAACAGATTACTAGCTGTTGTGTTTTTTTGGTCTGAAGTCACTTAGGCTCTTAAATGACAATAGGTTACGATCAGTGATTTGTCATCACCGCAACAAACTGTCATTACCAGAACTGCAATGTCATCACCATCACAATACATATTTTTGCCAATAAATTATGTATAAATTACAAAAACATCCAACAATTATATATTTTGACAATGTTGGACAGTCTAAATGATCACTGTATTAAAACAGTTTTGATATATGGCATTTACATAAAATAAGTTTAAATTCCAAGCCAGGGTAGACTGAGGAATCAGAAACTTAGATACTTAAAGGACTATAATTCATCTTGCAAGAAAAATCAACCATACTAGGCTAATTAATCCTTTTATTAATAATAGCCTGTTAATGACAGCACCTGCATAATACATGGAAGTCCGTTTTCATAACGTTTCGTTTCCAGACAAGATTGCACAATATGGCTTTTGATGGTTGTATGTAAATGTCCAGAATTTATTTAATGGATGTATATAAATGTCCAGAAGCAAAATTCAAAGAAACGCGCTTGCAATGCAAAACTGCACAGATGTTGGCTTGACTGCGTTAACTATAGTGTCGTCAGTACAGTAGCTATAGCAGGCTGATTGATGTTGACAGTAAGGTCTGTATCACCTAAACATTTCAATAGCATAAAAAATGCATCACTAAAGCAAACTGGAAGATGACTGAAGTTGAAAAAACAATTGATCAAGAGAACTGGTTTGAACCTAAAATGGCAACTATTAGAGGATTTATGAAAACGACTAAAAGGTGGATTGCAACTAATCATGAACCCATATTGCCTGTGGAAAACATAATGCAAAAAGAAAATAATGTGGGTGTTTATCTACAAGAAACTGTTAAACCAAATGACAGCATTTCACAGGTAGGGAATGTTGTATTTGCTAGCTCATGCAGATCAAAATTAAGTCGCACCTCAGCTGTGTCACGAGTATCGTCAACAAGAGCTTTACAGGAAGCGGAACATGCAGCCCTACTTGAACGTGCTGCAGCGCTAAAGAAAATGCAACAGCTTGAGTTTGAAGCAGCTAGAATCAAAGCTAAAAAGGAAGAGTTGGAAACTGTGTTAGCTGAGAGCAAAGCAAAAATAAGGGTGCTTAAAGAATATGATAGATCTGAAGATGGTTTGAGTAGCTACGCGGCAACACAAAAGTCACAAGGTGGACACGTGAAGGAAAGAACTAGCATTATGCTCCCACAACAAGCTAATATGAAAATTCATGTTAAATCACAAACGCAACACTCCCGAATACAACAACAGCCTGAAACGGTCTCCAATTATGTACCTAATGTTCAAACTAACAGAGATGATGACATACTAGCAGTTATGTAAAAAACAGAATGTAATCATGGAGCTACTTGTGAAACAACAGCAGCTCTCTCATCTACCAACAAAAGACATTCCTGTGTTCAAGGGTGATGCGCTACAATAGAAATCTTTCATGAGGGGGTTTGAGCATGCAATAAAGCAGAAAACCAGCAATGATCAAGATAAACTGTACTTCTTAGAACAATTTACGGCTGGTGAACCTCTAGAGCTTGTTCACAGCTGTGCTCATATGACACCTAACAAAGGCTACAGCCAGGCAAAGCGACTACTTCATAAACACTATGGGGATGAATTACGGATTGCCAGTGCGTACATTGACAAAGCACTCAAATGGCCTCAAGTGAAGTCTGAAGATGGGAAAGCATTGGTGCCTACGCAATGTTTTTGATTGGATGTTGCAACACTATGGAAGACATTTAATTCTTAGAGGAGATGGACAACCCAGCCAAACTACGGACAGTGGTGTCTAAGCTACCGTACAAAATGAAGGAACGTTGGCGTGCTGAAGCTTACGACATGAAAGAGTGAAGAGGCATGAGAGCAAAGTTAGCTGATTTGGTGAGCTACATTGACTGCCAAGCTAGAATAGCAATGGATCCCCTCTTTGGAAATATCTCAGACAGCCGCTCAATCCCAAGTGGAAGGATTGACCAAAGGGAAAATCATCATAAGATCCGTGGAAGCAGTTTTGCAACCAATGTGTCCACCGAAAGCAAAGGGCCTCAAGAAATGCATGTTAAGCCAGCGAATTCAAGTAAAGCTGTGAATGCCTTTGAGAAGCCATGTTTGTACTGCCAGCAATCTCACACTTTTGCCTCAAGTAGGAAAATCAAAGACCGACTACATAAAGAGCGTGTGGATTTCTTAAAACTGAAGGGCTTATGCTTTGGATGCTTAGTTCCGGGTCATCTTAGCAAATTCTGCAAAAGAAGAATTGAGTGTAAAGTATGTCCTTTAAAACATCCAGACATTCTGCACATAATAAAAAAAGCCAAGGTTCTGTCTCACCTGAAAAGAAAGATGATCGTCATGGAAGTGATGTATCATGTGCTCAAGTTTATATGTTGCAAGAGTCCTGTAGCCTTACGGGGGAGGAGAAGTAGAATGTGTGTTGTCAATAGTACCGGTGAAGATCAAGTCGAAAAAGAGAGACAAGTGTGTTGAAACATACACCTTTCTGGATCCGGGAAGCACAGCAACGTTCTGCACAGAATACCTACAAAGGAAACTGAAAATTAAAGGTAAACCGACACGAATACTTCTTAGCACCATGGGTCAAGACAAACCTGGAGAAGAGAAGCTCATGAACAGTTTTGTCATATCAGACCTGGAAGTGTGCGGGCTGGAATACACCCAGTTCATAGAGCTACCTAAGGTGTTCACTCATAGCAACATACCTGTTCACACCGAGAACATACCTAAACAGTCAGACATCCAGAAGGGGCCTTATCTTGATGAAGTATGCTTGCCAGAGATAGAAGGTGATGTAGGCCTGCTTATTGGAGCTAACTGTTCAAGAGCAATGGAGCCATGGCAAGTTATTAATGCTGAGGATGGAGGCCCTTATGCCGTGAAGACTGCAATTGGCTGGGTTGTGAATGGGCCCGTAAGAAAGTAACTGGATGATGCAATAAATGAAATGCCTAAGTTTGCAGTAAACAGAATCTCTGTGATGGAGATTGAGAAGCTGCTGGTCCAACAGTATAACACTGATTTTACAGAGCGTAACTATGATGACCAAGAGGAGATGTCTCATGAAGACAAACAGTTTTTGCAGTCTGTACAGAAAACAACAATTTTAGAGAATGGGCATTACAGCATTGGACTGCCACTCAGGAATGAGAAGCTCCTAATGCCTAATAACCGTTGTGTGGTGGAACAGCGCATAGCCTGTTTGCTTAGAAAGTTCTAAAACAATCCTGAATTCTTTGAAGAGTACAAGAGCTTTATGGAGACCAGCATTAGCAAAGGCTACGCTGTCCAAGTTCCAGTCCAACTGCTGAATTGTGACGACAACAGGCTGTTTTACATACCACATCATGGGGTGTATCACTCGAAGAAAAGAAGGTTGCGGGTGGTCTTCGACTGCACAGCTTCATTTCAGGATAGGTCTCTGAATAATGAGCTGCTCCAAGGACCCAACTTGACCAACACGTTAGTTGGTGTTCTTTTGAGTTTTCAGCAGGAGCCAGTAGCTATAATGCCAGACATCGAGTCGATGTTTTATCAGATCAATTTGCCAGAACATGATGCAGACCTACTTCGTTTTCTTTGGTAGCCCAATGGAAAGTGGAACGAGCCTATGGAGGAATTCCGAATGACCGTGCACCTCTTCGGAGCCACTTCTTCACCAAGTTTTGCCTCATTTGCACTGAAAAGAACTGCTGAAGATCACAAGGCTGATGCATCTCCAGAAGCTGTCCAGACAGTCCTTTGCAACTTCTATGTAGATGACTGTCTGAAGAGTGTAGCTATAGAAGAAGATGCCGTGACCTTAGCTAGAAATCTTCGTACCCTGTGAGCCAGTGGAGGCTTCACTTTAACAAAGTGGATGAGCAATAGCAGAATAGCAGGTGTTCATGTCAATCCCTGAAGTACATAGAGCTAGCGAAGTAAAAGACCTAGATCTAAGACATGATGCTTTGCCAGTCGAGAGGACCCTCAGTGTACAGTGGAACACAGAAACTGATACTTTCACCTACAGTATGAAGCTGCAAGACAAGCCGATGACCAGAAGGGGCATTTATCAGTTGTGAATTCCATCTACGACCCCCTTGGCTTTCTGGCTCCAGTCATCTTGCCTGGAAAACATGCTGAACATTTAAAAAGATGGAACGAAGATGTCAGTCATCTCTCTACCTTCCGTGTGAGCAGGTGTTTGAAGCCTACAGATTTTGGATGCACTGCAACAGCACAGTTACATCATTTTTCAGATGCTTCAGAGTCCGCATACGGCATTGTGTCTTATCTGCTGCAAGAAAATAGCCAAGGTGAGAAGCGTTGTGAATTCCGTTTGGGAAAGTCAAGAGTGGCCCCACTCAATTCCCAGACTTGGGTTGGCCGCAGTAGTTGTCGCTGTTAAAATAGACAAGATGTTACATCAAGAGATTCAAGTTCCAATGCAACAATCTATTTTTTGGACAGACAGCACTACAGTGCTCAGATACATTGACAGTGAAACTGCTTGTTTCAAAACTTTTGTTGCAAACAGAATATTGTTGATCAGAGAAGCCACCAAGCCATTGCAATGGAAGTATGTAAGAACAACGGAATATTCTGCAGATCAAGCTAGCAGGGGCCTGAAAGCTACGAGTTTGGTTCAAGGAGGAACATGGATCAATGGGCCGGAGTTCTTGCTGAACAACAAATGTGACTGGTCAGAACAGCCTGTGCGAAGGAAAGATAACCTTCAAAATGATCTGGAAGTTAAGAATGGAGCTACAGTCAACATGATCAAGGTTAACAAAAACATGGAACCGATTAACGAACTGATCAACTATTACTCGGACTGGCAAAAACTTAAAAGATCAGTGGCCCAGATTTTAAAGGTAAAGGAAAATCTGTGGAAACTGAATGAGGAAAGAAAGGAAATAACCAGAATGATCAGGCAAATAGAAAAAGTCCCTAAAAAGGAAAGATCAAAGGTAGAACCACAAATGAAGATATTTAAAACAACTGAAAGGAAATCACAAACTTTGAACCATCAGGTTGCAGCAGAATCGGAAATAATCCAATTCAGTCAAAGACAACAGTTTGGAGAAGAAATCAAAGTACTGGAACAAGGTAAACAGCTCAGTCACAGCAGTCAGCTGTTCAAATTGGATCCGATTCTTCAAGATGGCACGTTAAGGGTTGGCGGAAGACTCAACAAATCTGCTATGCCAGAAAATGCTAAACATCCAGCAATTCTTTCAAAGCACAGCAGAGTTGATACACTGATTTTGAGAGACATAAACCAAAGAACAGGACACTGTGGACGCAGTTATGTCTTAGCACAACTGAGATGCAGGTGCTGGATCCCACAAGCCAATTCTGCAATTCAAAAAATAATCAACAAATGTACAGTATGCCGCAGAATTAATGGAAAAGTTTGTGAGCAAAAAATGGCAAACCTGCCTGAAGATAGGCTCTTGCCAGATAAGCTTCCTTACACAAATACCAGCGTTGATTTCTTCAGGCTGTTTGATGTCAAGCGGGGCCGGGGTACAGTCAAAAGATACGGAGGGATGTTCACTTGCCTCACTCTTGCATTAATGCAATTCCTCATTTTATGAGCAGGAGAGGTTAAGTCACCGTCATGCGTTCTGACAATGGCACAAATTTTGGGGCTGCTGAAAGGGGGTTGGGAGAAGCCATTCAACAGCTGGATAATGACAAGAATTAAAGAGCTTTGCAGCCAAAGGGAATAAAGTGGATATTCAACTGCCCTGCTGCTTCGCACCAAGGCAGGGTTTGGGAAAGACAAATTCGGACTGTGCGAAGAATCCTTAATTCCCTTTTGAAAGAGCAATCAGTTAACGGTGATTGTCTTCTGACAATAATGTGTGAGGTCGAAAGCATCATCAACGGTAGGCCGCTTACAACTGTTTCAGATGATGTGAACAACGTAAAACCTCTAACACCCAATCAGTTATTGCTGTTGAAAACTCAACACAACATGCCTCTATGGATTTTCAGCAAAGATGACATGTACACAAGAAAAAGATGGAAGCAAGTCCAATATCTTGTGGATTTATTTTGGACTAGATGGACAGGTGAATAACTTCCATATCTTCAGGAGCGCCAGAAATGCCTGAAGCCAAGTAGATACTTCATGACTGGAGATGTTGTGCTACTAGTGGACAGTTCTTCCCCACGGAACTCCTGGCTCATGGGAAAGGTAGTGGAAACGTTGCCGGACTCCAATGGAACAGTACGAAAAGTGAAGATAAAGACCAAGACCAACACTCTGGAAAGGCCTGTAAACAAACTGTGCTTGTTGGAAGAGGCGACGTCAGAGGAGTGAAGACAGAAGAAACACGTTGATAGTTATGGACATTTCAAAGTTGTTTGGCTCTCAGTGTTTAAGTTTATAATTGCTTAGTCCTCCTGCCAAACCAATTAGGGGCAGGGTAATGTAAGAGCCAAATAGGGACTATTTCATCTGAAATAGTAATTTAGTTTAAAAACAGTTAAAATGGTAAAAAAGAAACTATTTCATGACAATTCATAGGAAAATTATTGGTTTAAAACAGTGTTTCTCAATTGGGGGTACGTGTACCCCTAGGGGTACTTTGGAGTACTGCAGGGGGTACATTAACTTTTTGCAAAAAGGCTAATTAAATAATATGTCATGCATAATTCCTAAAACAATTATACTATAACAGTAAATGAATTAAGTGATGGATTCTAAACATTTGAAATGCAGGATATAAATGTATTTGTTTAAAAAAGGTTGTTGTTTAGTAAATCTATCACTGCCAGTGCTGTTTTGTACCTCTTTATATATACTTTTTTTCTACCAAAAATGTTTTGCGCTCGTCAGGGGGTACTTGGCGCTGGTCAGGGGGTACTTGGCTTAAAAAGGCAATGCAAAGGGGGTACAATATTGAAAAAAGTTTGAGAAACACTGGTTTGAAATGCATGATTTAGTAATGTTTAGGTTTGATAGCATTTCAATATCTTGAGCTTCCAATTAGATAGCACAACGTCATAGTGTAATTATTGGAATTTAGTTCATTTAGTTTTGAAGTTAGATACATTGGAAGCAACACAGTTTTTTGACTGTGCGTACCATGTCTATGTATAATAATGTTTTTATAAGTAAACATTTAAAAGGAAGACCGTTTGGTTTGCTCGTGTTTCAAATACTGGTTGTAATTAGACTGACTTCAAAAGTGGCGCAGAAGAATTAGAAGCAATTAGGTGCCACAATACTAGGGTTGTGTCTCAATTTGCATTTCCGGGGACTTTTGGCATACTGTTTTTGGCGTACTATGGTTTGGAAGATATTAATTAGGCATACTATATAGTATGCTTAGTATGTGAATTGGGATGCAATCCAGAGATTCACCACATTGAGCATTCTGTCCTTTCTGTAATCTTTGCTGCATGGACACTAGCACTAGTACCTAGTTGAGCCTGGTGAACATTTTCTGACAAGGATAGACTCGTAATAATGTCTGGACTGGAGTAAATTGAATGGAGTTAAACACAACCCCAGTGTGAAATACCACTCCATTCCTTTCATTTCAACTATTAACAGTTCCATTTTTCATCAGCCTCCACTGGTAGCAGTGCTGAACTTTCTAGACCATTTGTGTTTACTGATTAATGAAAGACAACAATCTTCCATCTTCTGAGATCTCTTGAGGCATGTTTCACATCCGGCAATTATTCTAGTGAATAGCAAACTGAAATTTTAGAGTATTTTTATTGGGCAGGGCTAACCAACACCTGCAGTCTCATCTCATTCATTGGACTCCTTGTCAGCCGACTCCTGGCTCCAATTAGATTTTTTGATTAACCTAGGTCTTCATATACTTGCCACCCTCCACTCAAAATACTTAGTTTATGTATTCAATACAGAAAAGAAAAAACAATGATTTGTGTGTTATTTGTTTAATGAAGTCTGTGTATGTTTATTGTTGGGACTTGATGCACTGTGCATCCAACACGGAAGCTTTTAGTCGGATCATGCACGGGATGATTGCACTCAACAACTATACTTCAGTGACTGAATTTACAGGTGCCCGATCTGCACGTCTCTGGAGAGCAATGTGGCAAGGAAGATAATTCAAATTATATATCCCAAATTCCGGGTGGCACTATGCCAATTTGCGTTGTCTCATGCTGGCTGTTCCCTGCAAAGTCGGAGAAGCCATAGTCAGGCTCAAACCACTGACTATCATGACGTATATTCTAAGTACAACTGATAATGAGTAACCAAGTGCCTATCACGCACCCAGTGCCCAGAGGTTGGCGCAATTAAACCATAAAATATAAACCATACACTATACAAAAAGTATATACATCCTGCCACGATACATAGGACTCCCTATATATCATGACAGTACCTCCCCAACAAAGGCACTGCTCCAGCAGTGCCAAGAACCGAAGTCTGGGTGAGGCCACCAGCAGGCACAAACAGGGAAGGGCGGGCGGGGCAAACCCAAATTCCCCGGGAGAGGCCAACTCCACAGGCCGTGGAAGCGCCCCATCAGGCACCTGTGGAAGAGGGTACACTGGAGGATACTACAGTCATAGCAGTTTGCCTAGTCCCAGTTGACTCCAGGCGCACAGAGGACTTCACCTGTTTAGCAGATCCTGGGCGCCCAGGGGACTTATGACGCTCCTGATACGTGGCACGTAGCAGCCTCTGGGTACATGGCCTTTGGTGGACAGCAGTCTCAGCCAGCGTGGTATCTGAGGCGCAGCAGTCCAGTGTTAACCTCCCACAGCTGATGACCACTTCCCCCCCATACTCTGATGATGGATACAGGAGGATCTCCATACCCACTATAATAGAAGAAGTGGAAGGAGCCACACTGAAGGAGCAGGTGAGTACAACTCCCTATATATTGTGACCATAGAAATAAAATCTATAGAAGTGCCAGTCCAATGCAAATAAATGTAGCTGAATGGTCAGAGCGGCAGCCATTTTTACGTGTACCATTCCAGCGCCCTACTTCTGCATTAAACCAATTTGTGTGTTGTTACCTTGACAACTAATGACAGTCGCCATTTTTTTGTGTACTCATCGAATGACCACGCCAAACAGTGTAATAAGGCTTCTATAGATTTAATTTCTATGATCGTGACACTTCATGACATTCTGGAATATATGCAAATTGCCATCATCAACAGAGGCAGCAGACTATATTTCTCAAATCTTTTGACCACGACTACATGGGCGGCAGTGGCTCAGTGGGTCAAGTAGTTTATCTAGCAAATGGAAGGTTGGTGGTTTGAACCCCGGGTTCTCCTGACCAAGTGTTGAGGTGTCCATGAGAAAAACACCCCAGCTAGCTGGCGCCTTGCATGGTTTACACCGCCATCGGTGTATGAATGTATGGGGGAATGTGAGGCAATGTAAAGTGCTTTTAGGGGCCATTGGTTAGAAAAGTGTTATATAAATGCAGTCCATTTACCATTTTTACCATTTAACAAACTAAGAATAAAAGCACTTTTAGAGATCCATGCCTCCAATTGTAGTAGTATTGGGACAATTCATCTAACGTAAATTAGTACTATAAAAGCTAGTGCATTTACTGCAGCTTTTTGAGCTGTTGTTTGTTTTGGAGAGTCTCCTCTTCAGCAAGTGAAATGCATGTTCAGTCAGATTTAAATCAGGAAGTTGACTTCTGATTGCAGAGCTTGCAGCGCATTCAAAAATAGTTGTTTTTGCATCCAACCATTGTAGTGGGAAATTAATGTTTATAAGATCCAAATAGTGACTCCTTCAACAGCTGGTTTCTCATCCCTCCTGGGATGAATTAAGATTCATGGAAAGGGGGAAACCCCAATGTATGTCACACATTTTAACCGGTACCTATGTGATTTTGGTTGTGATCCACCCATAAAGGGAGTTTGGTAGTATTACTTGTAAAGG
>JACXGM010041122.1:0-10136 GCA_016801145.1 Umbra pygmaea
CCTTACCCCGCCTAGCTCCTCCTCATTAGCATTTAAAGCTACAGACACAGAAACGGCACGTCCTGAGGAAAGCTCATTGTGGGACTGGCTTGTAGTGGCTGTAATTCTGCACCAAGGCTGAATTTCGGATAGAGACTTCAGATACAGTATTAGGGGACCACTAGACCAATATAAACGCATCCAAAATGAGCATGAAATTATCATGCCATGGGACCTTTAAATATTCTTAAAATTGACACTCATGGAGATCCAGTGGTTCTGCCTACGCTCAAACAGATGTCAGAATGTTATGAATAAACGGACGAAACGTCTTTCATCGCATGCAGTCTCAATTGGTTTGAATATCATAAGTGGGTCAAATGTTATATTGTTAGCTCTATATACCATGTTGTAACACTGCCAATAGTTCAAGTATGAGAAGCAATGAAAAATGGTATTAGCAGATGAATAAAGAGCTGTCGATGGCCTATGACTGTTACCCTGGCCTTTCCATCCCTCTGGCTCAGTCTTCCTCTTGGCTGTCTGATTTATGTTGGCGGTGAGGTAATGGGTCAGAACCAAGATTTGTGTCTGTGGTGTTTTGACCGAAGCGGTGCTGGCTCATTTGGCCTGCCTTGCTATTCTACCTCCGTCTCCTCCTGGGCTCTCCTTTCTTCCCCAGGTCGAGAGGCCCCGGGCCCCGGAGCTCCAAGCCCATCTGTCTTCATCATAGCATCCGTCAGACACGCTGGGTACAGGGACACACTCTGACCTCCAGCCTCCTCTCACATGTTCATCTCTCTTTTTGGTTCTGTAACCCAAGCTTCCTTGTTGACTGACTGTACCGGGCCCTCTAGATCTGCAGGGAGGCAGAGGTATTTGTGTGGAACTGTTAATTAGCACAGGAGTCTGGAGACCTATACGCGTTATCTACTACCACAACACCCCCCAACACACCTCCTTCTTAACTCACTCTCTACCTCGGTCTCCCTTTCACTCTCCCTCCTGCACTCGCACTCCACCTTTTCCACACTTTCTCCCACTGTCTCCCCACCCCTCCATCTTCTCTCCATCTCTCCGAAGAACACTCCCGTCTTCTCGGCTCTGCCAGGTTTGTGGAGGATGTCGACGCCAGCTGTCTCTGTATGGGCCGCTGCCAGCCTCGCCATATCTCCTCCCTGTTCCATTGCTGTTATTCCCTGGTTCTCTCGTTTTATCTCCATCTCTGTCCGTGCATTTATCTGTTTGTCAGAGGTGTCGTCTACCCGGACTCCACGTCTGTGCGGCTGTTGTTTTTTCGAGGCCGGCTCGCAGGCCGTAACGATGGCTCTCTCTGGCACCGAGGCTCCAAGGTCAGGCAGTGAAGATAGTACCCAGGTCTATGCCCGCTGAGCCATTCCAAATCGGCAATCTGTGACCGGTGTGTCAAACACAGAACAGATACTCTTTCCCCCATGCTTCATAGCCACATTTGGCTTTCTGCGTTGCCCTGAAGAAGGTCAGGCACAGGAATAGAATAGACAAAAGAGAGCTTTATCTCCATAACACAATGACATCTTGATGAATACTACCACTTTCATCTGACCTTACAGTGAAACAAAAATCCCTCAGCAGTCAGTAGGAAGTGCAGTCACTGAGCTGTGCACCAATGTGCCATCAGTCTGAAGTCTTGACTGAGTTTCTTCATGGTTTATCAGGACCTACCTAGAACCGGTGTTCCAAAGTAGCGCGTGGGTCTTCAGCTGCCAGACACGTTGTACACGCTTCACAATTTTGGAAGAGATCTCATTCCATGTCATGGACCAGTAGGCTGAATAAGATGGGTCTGTCTGTCTGTGTGTGTGATGTAACACTGCTTCTCCAGTCAATCAGTCACGCTGAAGGGAACGCAGTAGTTTATCTGTTGTGTAACTTATCAGGTGCTACTGAACCTGCTGCCCGGTGAGCGCTGTAACACCGAAACTCCACGGCACTCTGTCTGACCCCAGGCCGGCTTAGGCTCTGGGGAGATGAAAGAATGTGAAGCGGACGCATGCCGAATAAAGACATGAGATGGAAAAAGGAAAACCCAGTCACACGCTCTCCGTCTGTCTCTCTCGTTCTGTCTTTCTCCCTCCCTCTTTGTCTGCCTGTTTCTCTGTCTGTCATTCCAAACTCAGAGCAGTCTGGCCATTATCAACTGAGCTCCGTTGGCCTTTAGCTATAACCAGTTAATCTACACTGGCAATGTTTTACGAGCGACACTCCAAAGCCTAGAGTGGCTTTCAACCCTTCAACCCTTTCCACACAGCACCCTTACAACATCCATTTCCATGTGATTAGCTCCCTCACTTCCACATTGTTGGGCTCTGTTACAGTATTGATTGTTACTTCGGCATATTAGTAATTTAGCTCTTGTCTAGAAAGACTTAGGGTTTATCACTTAACATATCCGTGTGGAGACAACAACAAATCACAATGCTAGGAAGTACATTTGTCCTTAATAAATAAGTTATCAGATTAGACAGTGGTAGTTGGCTTGGATGGGAGCTGAGAGACGGGGGAGAGTGTGAGTAGAGAGCAAGGGGAAAGAAAAGAGAGAGAGAGAGAGGGAGAGGGCTGAGAAGTACAACAGCTTCAGGCTGAGCTAGCTGGTATTCCTGGGCTCTGGAGTTTTCTCAAAGTTGTGTAGTTGTTCCATGCTCTGACTGATGCACCACTTTGATGCTCTTGTTCTAGCTGCAGAATTCTCCATTAGGGATTTGTCCCTTTCTGTAGGCTTTGTGGTGCCCTGATACCCATGCTCCGCACATGAATAAAAAGAGGACGGACATGTTTTCCTCTGATCTCACTCCGCCTTACTGAGAACCATCTGTCTGCCATCGTCCGGGCCCAGATAACATTCTGCATGCCGTGCGTTCGCACTTACAAATATATACATTTCACACGGAGCGATTGAGCGAGCCATACCACTTGCTGAGCCATGTTGCCATGATACAGAGTGAGAGAGAGAGCAGATTGGAGCGAGCAGGCCGGTGGAGCGGTGCCACAGAGCAGTCGATGGTTCCCAGAACACACTTCTACTGTATGACTGTGTTACTGGTCCAAATTTAAATCAAAGTGTATAGTCTGTGTATAGTCTGCTGTATAAACAAATAAAAACAATACATACAAAAAAATATTAATTGACCTTGTTATATTTCTGTTTAGAAGTTTCAGGTAAAACTGAACTACAAGCAATATGAAATACTTCTCATTTGTTGATGTTTCTTTGTTTCAGAACAAAACCAGCTGTTATCGCGATATGTCGATATGGGATATTCTTCTCGATATTATTTTTAAAAACTCGATAACGATAAATATTGAATTATCGCCCAGCCCTATGTGGAATTAATTTCAGTAGTGTTTAAAAAAATAAAGCATTAGATTGTTTTGTGCACTTGACAATGGCATACGTCATTAAAAACATGCACTTCATTTTATTTGCGCTGTTAAAACAAATAATGTAATTGCTCACAGAATTACTATAGCTAATATAATTACTTAGCCTACGTATGCAATCCCCCCAGCCCCGGGTCATCTGTTTGAGCCCTGAGTGTTTTGAAAGTCTGGTGGCGTGCATGCTTTCTAACATGTAGGTCTCCAGAAGACTAAGGGATTGAATCTTGTTAAGAGGGACCTGGTCCAAAAAAAACCTAAAATATAGTTGGTAAGAAAAAGGTCTTCATCTCCCTTGTTACGGTGCATAGTAGATTATTTATTTGGATGGTGCTTTTCTTTTTGAATATTAAATGAATAAAATGTATGCAAGTTACAATTGAGTATGCAAAGTTACAATTGAATGAGTATGCAAGTTACAATTCTGTTAAATAAACCTTTTTTCTATCTTTGTTTGAAACTTTTTATGTTTGTCAAATGAAATGGGTTCCCAGATGGTTTCTCAGTGGAAACTAAAATATTGAGCCTAGTGTTCTTAAAATATGGCAATGTTAGATGTATAAAGCATAGAGTTAAGCATGGGTGTGCCTGTTCAGGACTACAACAAAACTGTGGAACCTCTTGGGTTCCCTGAGGAGGGAGGGTTGAAGAACTATGATAGAGTTTAAAAGATCAAGTTTAGCTCCATTACAATTGTAGATCTTTCTGGTGTAATTAATGAACTCTTCTGCCCTATTTGAGCATATCATTATATTCTAACATTCTGTTTTGACTACATCCAGCAGAGCAAGGATTTTGTTCAGTTTCCACATCAGCAAATATGTTTCTAGTTCATTATTTGTTCATTTCCAGTTCATGAATCCCTTCATAGTAGACAAACATAGAGATAGCAGTCCACGTTCAGTGTTACGTAAAACACAGAATAATTGCTCAAATGTAGCTATAAACTATGTTTAAGGACAACAAGGAAGACAGTACTTACATCTACTGAGGATGATGAAATATAATGTCTGTTTGCACATCCGATAGCATCTAAGTCTTCAAAATGGAAGTCAGGAAGAAATATATCAATGCTATGCTCATGACAAATAATGAAAGCATATGTGTTTGTTTCTTTTGGAAATTTATCCCATTAACATTTCAACTTGCTAGCCGCAGTTCCTTTATGTGATATGTTCGAAGATCCAAAGGACATCTGAGGTTAACGCCTCGGCCACACAGTGGCTAACAGGCACTTGTTTTTTCTCCTGTATCCCTGCTACAAATATTTGGAAGCAGAAAAATCTGTGGCCACTTACATGGGTAGTCAAGCTCCTTAAAGTGTACAATGCAGAGAACTAGACAGAATTATGTAATTCAGAAAAATATAAAAAATGTATTGAATTACAACTCAATGTATTTAATTCAGACAGACATTTGTTTTGTGATACATATTTTCCTTCCAGTGCAGGAAATGCAGAAATGGCCATCTGCTTGTTTGCCCAATTATGCTAATGTGATATGTCTTCTGGTAGATAAAAAGGTTTTCGCCCAAAATTCTTCTCAATTACATTTTAATTATGCAACAGCCTATGTCTACCTGGCAGAGCGATATTGTGATTAGCAATACAATGGCAGCGTATTATTAAATTCTGCAATCACATGCATGGAATTAGAGAAACAACATTTACAAAACCAGTGTATTGCTGATGGCACTTGAATTAAAATAATTAGTTTTTGTTTTCCAAGACTTTAAAGCGGTCTACTGGTGAGGTTTAAGCATTGTTGGCTTATAGAACATCACAATGGTTGTTTTTCTCTTCATTAGATTTTGAGGGGGGAAACAAACAAAGCAACTGGGTGAAATCTGAAACTAAACAAAAAATTATAATAAAAGAAACTATAAATGTTGTGCGTTTTGGGAGAGGTTGAGCGGGGTGGACAACAACATAGTTATAAATCAGGATATGAATTTTCCTGGGTAATATGTCATACATAACATTCTCCATCTTTTTTTAAGAGGGAGCCAGTTTGTGTTACCTTCATTTCCATAACTTGACAAACCTGATTTTGTAATTTCTCTCTGATCTTCCTCAGCTGCAGGCATATAAAAGCAAATATTTATAATTGCAGTAAAACCACACAATGAAATTAAAATTAATATAGAATTGTGAAAACTGTAGTACATAACAGGTCCACACCTAGTGTAAACATTTTAACTATAACAGTGCAGTATATTTACATTTTAGTCATTTTGCAGACACTCTTATCCAGTAAGTACAGGGATATTCACCCTGGAAAAACTTAGGGTAATGTGTCTTGCCCAAGGACACAACGAGATTTGGCAAAGACGGGAACCGAACCGGCAACCTTCCAACTACATGTCTGACTCCCTTACCGCTGAGCTATCTGACCCCTAGTGTAGCTGTGAATTAACTCCACGGTTAGGAACTACTCAGTTTGATATCCTATTATTTTTTGTAATATTGAGGAGAGTTAGCACAGGCTTTGTTTACTGATATTATATATTCACAACAGAGGAATTAATGAAATAATGAAAGTCTGTCCTGGACACTTGATATATTTCAGCTAAACGTTTTTTGAATCACCACAGGCATTCTTACAGCAACAACAGATGAATGCCTGGAACATTCACCATGAACAGATTTCAGATGTTTAAAATATTATTAATAGTAACTGATGGGCTTAGTCAATAAGCTGAGCTACAGACCTGCTACACGCCTACACACTTACAGATATACTCGTTTATAGAGTAGTGGCTCAATTCTTTTGATCTGTTAGACATTAGTTTTTCTCAGGGCTATTATAAAGCTGTGGATCTCGGTCTTACAGAGTTCATGTCTCAGGAAGAAATTAGCATTTAAATTAAGCCTAATAACATATAGTTGCTAGCCTTTGCAGGGTCACTGCTATATATAACTACCAACTCATTGGACTATTTGTTTTTAAACCTGTCTGCGCTTGTTTCTGGAGATATATTTGGGGTGTTGTGGTGAACTGCTTTTATCCAAGGCTTCCCCTCCTCCCCCCACTGCACTTCTCTGTCTGCTGTGAAATGAAATTGCTTTCTCGTTCGTTAAATATTTTTCTTGTCGCTGCCTCGTACTATGGGACCACTCAAAATGGCTGAAAGTTCTTACAACCACTGATTTATGTGTTTGTGGGAGCAAAGAGAAATGAATGAAAATTGCTTTTCCATTTATTTCATCTTTTTTTTTCTTTAAGTAATTTTCAAGAGTTTTTTAACACTCAAATCAATTCTGGCAACTTGTCGCTTTACATTAAAGCATGAAGTGGCCTGGTGGAGTGAGCAAAGAAAAGCAATCTCCTTGTTGCCATGGGAGCACTGGCACATTGTATCATTGGGTACCACTAGCAACAGTTTTCCTGCCAAAACTCCTGCCCACCTATATCCTATATGCTTTCTAAAAGGGTTGAGACAAAGCAATGTTTTCAGATTGGGCTTGTGACTCCAGGGTAGAATCCATACCAGGTTTTCCATTTGATTGTTGTGGTATTATTAAATCCCCCATGTTCCCCTGTGTGCTGCAGGTTTTCTATCCTTCCACATGATCTCTCTCCTTCACTTTGGAAATAAAAAAGGCAAAATAATCAGCATCCTTTGGAATAATTCAACATTTTTTCAAGAGTTGCTTGAAATGAGGCGCCCTTACGCTTTCCAAACAATCGTAGAACACCTCACTTCACCATACACTCTCATTCACTCTCAAACTGGTTACGCCTACAGTATATTCTCCTGTTCTGTTAATGTCTAGCTGAGTTGGTGTGTGTATATTTGTCATCTGTCTGTATTTCCTCCCACTGCTCTCCATCTGGCCTAAACGTCCCGACTGTTTCTTACATCGCAAAAGATGCTGCCCATATCGACACAGTTCTGCATTACGTAACAGTGTGCTCTGGCTTTCCTGAGAGAGTATCGCCAATCTTAATCACAACCGCGGAGAGCGCACCTGTGAAGAACAGATGTCCACCGGGGCTGACATGCAGTTCCTGTTTAGGGCGGGGGTCGCCATGTGTCCGTTCATGCCACGTGGCATTCCTCCTAATCACCGCATGGTTGGACCTTGACGCAGGAACAGCCCACAGCGGAGTCAGGTAGAGAACAGGAAATGTAGTCTTAAGACCTAGCACCCTGCTCTGTTGTTTTCATATCACACCTGCATTCTGAACTGCCAAAAACCTGCATTGTCATCACAGTAGCTGGAATTGTACTAGGAGTCATGCAGCTGTTGATTAAGATAACATATCATCTCCTGTTTAGGGGCAAGTCTAAAACTTCAGTCAGGTCACTGTAATTCTTTATAAAGGTTGTTTGCCAGACAAAGACAAAGTAATCTCCCAAGAGAAATGGATTACATTTTCATACTACACTTACAAAATGATACACTGCTGAAAAAGTAAAGGGAACACTAAGATAACACATCCTAGATCTGAATGAATGAACTAATCATATGAAATACTTTCGTCTTTACATAGATGAATGTGCTGACAACAAAATCACACAAAAATTATCAATGGAAATCAAATGTTGAACACATGGAGGTCTGGATATGGAGTCACACTCAAAATCAAAGTGGAAAACCACACTACAGGCTGATCTAACTTTGATGTAATGTCCTTAAAACGAGTCAAAATGAGGCTCAGTAGTGTGTGTGTGTGTGTGGCCTCCATGTGCCCGTATGACCTCCCTACAATGCCTGGGCATGCTCCTGATGAGGTGGCGGATGGTCTCCTGAGTGATGTCCTCCCAGACCTGGACTAAAGCATCTTCCAACTCCTGGACAGTCTGTGGTGGAACATGGCATTTGTGGATGGAGCGAGACATGATGTCCCGGAAGTGCTCAATTGGATTCAGGTCTGGGGAATGGGTGGCTGTTCATAGCATCAATGCATTCCTCTTGCAGGAACTTCTGTCACACTCCAGGCACATGAGGTCTAGCATTGTCTTGCATTAGGAGGAACCCAGGGCCAACCGCACCAGCATATGGTCTCACAAGGGGTCTGAGGATCTCATCTCGGTACCTAATGGCAGTCAGGCTACCTCTGGCGAGCACATGGAGCGCTGTGCGACCCCCTAAAGAAATGCCACCCCACACCATTACTGACCCACCGCCAAACCGTTCATGCTGGAGGATGTTGCAGGCAGCAGAATCTTTCATCTGTGAAGAGCATTGGGCACCAGTGGCAAATTTGCCAATCTTGGTGTTCCCTGGCAAATGCCAAACGTCCTGCACATTGTTGGGCTGTAAGCACAGCCCACACCTGTGGACGTCGGGCCCTCATACCACCCTCACGGAGTCTGTTTCTGACCGTTTGAGCGGACACATACACATTTGTGGCCTGCTGGAGGTCATTTTGCAGGGCTCTGGCAGTGCTCCTCTTGCTCCTCCTTGCACAAAGACGGAGGAAGCAGTCCTGCTGCTGGGTTGTTGCCCTCCTACGGCCTCCTCCACATTTCCTGATGTAATGGCCTGTCCTGGTAGCGCCTCCATGCTCTGGACACTACGCTGACAGACACAGCAAACCTTCTTGCCACAGCTCGCATTGATGTGCCATCCTGAATGAGCTGCACTACCTGAGCCACTTGTGTGGGTTGTAGAATCCATCTCATTCAACCACTAGTGAAAGCATCGCCAGCATTCAAAAGTGACCAAAACATCAGCCAAGAAGCATAGGAACTGAGAAGTGGTCTGTGGTCACCACCTGCAGAACCACTCTTTTATTGGGGGTGTCTTGTTAATTGCCTATAATTTCCACCTGTTGTCTGTTCTATTTGCACAACAGCATGTGAAATTGTCAATCATTGTTGCTTCCTGAGTGTGATTGACTTTTAGTTACATTGTGTTGTTTAAGTGTTCCCGTTATTTTTTAGCAGTGTATTTACAATATATAATTATCCTTATCTCACAAAATCAGACATTTTTAAAATTTATTTATTCCATGCATACTTACATGATTCGCTCAGAGGCAATGGAATGATGCCTTTCATTAAAGTTGTTTTCTCCATCATCACAATTGATGTTAATGGGTTAACTGTGATCGTCTGTATTAGTGAATTGAAAAGGAACATTAAACACAGTTTCAGGCTTGTGTTCATAATTTTCCACAGCTTTTTCTGCAGCTTAATACTTTCCCTGTTATTTCCACTGCCCAGACTGTAGAAACTCCAAGTACACCATATGACTCCGCCCCCCCATGTCAGGACAAACACTGTTGGTCTGGTTAGAGGCGGAGCCCCACCTACAGAAACACTACCCTGGCCTTGCTACAGGACATACTGTACATGAGCTCATGCTTGAGAGATTTGGCATGGTCACGTTGTGGCCCATGCAGCCCCGCCCACCCCGTGCCCAAACAGCAAACGGTGTCACCACTGGGCAGAGCCTAATACAGCCCACTCCTGAACCCATCTGTGATTGATCCTTGGTCTTATCCACAAACTGATCCCTGTGTTATTCCGTGAGCACGCGGATTGTCTAATGATCTATTGACCCAATCTATTGATCTCTGTCAACCACAATGGCCAAGCTTTGGTGAGGAGCCCGCAGGGTTATAGCTAACTGCGCCCCATCTCAGTCTCCGTCCTCACCCCCTCGCCCCCGCACATCACCTCTCTCTCGCTCTCTCTCGCTCTCTCTCGCTCTCTCTCGCTCTCTCTCGCTCTCTCTCGCTCTCTCTCGCTCTCTCTCGCTCTCTCTCGCTCTCTCTCGCTCTCTCTC
>JACXGM010041123.1:0-10137 GCA_016801145.1 Umbra pygmaea
TATACTTCCTGAGGAGACTCAAGAAGTTTGGCATGTCTGTCAGGATTTTAACAAACTTCTACAGGTGCACCATTGAGAGCATCCTCTCAGGCTGCATTACAGCCTGGTACGGTAGCTGCTCCGCTGCTGATCGTAAGGCCCTTCAGAGGGTGGTGAAGTCAGCGGAGCGCATCATTGGCTGCTGCCTCCCCTCCGTGCAAGGCATCTACCATAAGCGATGCCTTAGGAAAACAAAGAACATCCTCAAAGACCACAGCCCGCCAGGCCGTGAACTTTTCTCACTACTGCCATCTGGTAGACGTTACCGGAGCATCAAGGCACGGACCACCAGACTTAAAAACAGTTTCTTCCCACAGGCCATCCGGCTGCTTAACATGGAACACAGACACTGATCACAAATTGTCTGTTGAGCACAAACACACTCTGGTCACCTTATGCTCTTTACATCTGATGTAGCAGAATTCAAATGCACCTTTAAAAGCAATTTTCCATGCCAATTCTATAACATTTACTACTACTGTTGTACATTTTCCAGACCACTGCTCAGTTCATAGCGTTTTATTATTATTATTATTATTATTACTAATATTATTATTACTATTGTCATTACTATTTTAAAATTCTTATATTGTTGTAATTCTTGTTTTTAAGCCCACTGCATAGAATCGCCGAGCCATGTCAAAAAGATGTCTGTTATTCAATGCATATGATAAATAAACCACTTTGATCTTTGACCTTTGGTTTGTACTTCAGCAGATCGTTTTGACCGTGTCTTCATGCCTAAATTTATTGACTTGCTAGCACATTTTGGCTGATTAAATATTTGCATCAACAAGCAGTTTAACAGGTGTACCTCATAAAGTGGCCGGTGAGTGTGTTTTTTTATCACAAAAATTTTGCTTTTAACATAACTATATTTGTTTGCAGTACTAATACTTGTGTTTCTCCTTTTTGTAACAAAACTATTCATAGATAACAGCTCCATCAGAGATGACATTTGGTAAAAATCACTTGGCCATTTGCTGAAAAAGGTTTTAGCTTTGTTGACGGAATACAAAAAGTCTGCATTTAATTTAGGCTTCCTAAAATTTGTGTGTTCAAGGCTTACATAAAATAACTGTATATTTGGTAGATCTCCAGGAATAATATTGGAAAATACTCACTCCACCCAGAGAAAAACTTGCCCAACATCTCGTCGTAGTGATCTAGTCTTTCTATTTGCTTCATGTACTTGGAGAAGTGGAAGTAGGACACAAGTATATCTTTAGGGTTCCTGGTCACATAGACGACCTATGGAGGACATACACATGGAGCAGGAACAAGCAAATGCTTAAAGTAATGGAAGCATGTATATACACGTGCTCCTTGTCACCTACTCACTTTTGCCCGTCTCTTGTGTAGTCCCTTGGGCATAAGGTGAGGCTTTAGATGGGAGCAGAAGAGCCGTGGAGACGGCCTGTCAGCGTAGGTCTTTCCCTTCTCCATGTATTCAAACCAGGGCATTCTGTCAAATGTAGTCAGGTTAGCCTCCTCTGGGAAATCTTCCTCAAAGATCAGGGTCATGATACGCTGTGTCCATATCGTACCTAGGAGATACAGAGAGATTCAAAGAGAGAGATTGAACATTAAAGATGATATTCATCCATTTTCTATTTATTTATAAACAATAGAAATGGGAGAGGGATTGATAAAGACAATGCACCAAATACCCCTGATTACTGGTCTTAGTGGTGTTTTAAACTCTTGGTAGTATCACCACGAACACTTACAGACCTTAGTTAGGCAACACTAAGGAGCTTGTTTCTTTCAGAAAGAGGAACCGCAGCACTAGCGATCAGCATTCAAGGTTCTAGTCAATTCGTAATGGCCAAAGCTCCAGCAAGAGTCAGATTGTTTATGGTCGTAGTGTCAAAAAAAGTGGCATTGAGGGATTGGAATGCATAGATAAACACAGCTCACCATTTATGTGTGAAAAGCCTACAGCGGAGATTATAGCCCCCCTCCACTTCACCCCCCCACTTGTTTTCAAGCCACCCCAATGAGAATTCAGACAGATGAATGTATATTACAAACATGCTTTTATTTTTTAACTGTCCTTTTTAAGTTAAGCTGCATACTCAAATTTTCTCCCCATACTGCAATACAGAACCAGGTGAAATATCAAAAACAATACTAAAAACAGTAATATGAAGACAATACACACGTGATAGTACAAAATAGTACTAAAATACGGTATGGTAGCAGCAGTGTGTTTGTTTATGCATAGAGTAGTTGCCTGAGAACATACTCATTTGCAGTAACGGCATGGGGAAGGGGGGTGGGGGAATGAATGAGCCAATTGAAACCTGGGGATGATTAGGTTGTTGTGTATGAGGGCCAGATAAGTAATTTGTCCAGGAGACTGAGGTTAACACCCCTACTTCTATTATTACACTTTGTCGTTGCACAGAGTATAAAAAACATGGCAATGAAATGCTATTTAGCATCTAAACCACTGTGCAAAACAAGTAGTAAAGGTGCATACAATAGTGCAGATGGAAAGAAGTACAGGATGACCAAATATGTATGCAATATGTAAACAGCGATATTAGAGTAAATATATAGTGCATCCGGAAAGTATTCACAGCGCTGCAGTTTTTTCACATGTTGTTATGTTACACAAGGGTGTAGAATAAGGATTCTGAAATGTATAAAATTCATTATTTCCCTCAGAATTATATGAACACTAACCCATAATGAAATGGTGAAAGAATTGTGTTTGAAATCTTAGCAAATGTATTAAAAATAAAAAAGCACATGTACAGCCTTTGAGCTCAGGTGCATCCTGTTTCCACTGATCATCCTTGAGATGTTTCCACAACCTGATTTGGGTCCACCTGTGGTAAATTCAGTTGATTGGAAAATGATTCGGAAAGGAACATACCTGTCTATATAAGGTCCCACAGTTAACTGTGAATGTCAGAGCACAAACCAAACCATGAAGTCCAAGGAATTGTCTGTAGACCTCAGAGACAGGATTGTATTGAGGCACAGATCTGGGGAAGGGTACAGAAAAACATCCTAATGAGCACATTGACCTCCATCATCCATAAATGGAAGAAGTTTGGAACCACCAGGACTCTTCCTAGAGCTGGCCACCCGGCCAAACTGAGCAATCGGGTGAGAAGGAGCTCACCAGTCAGGGAGGTGACCAAGAAACCAATGGTCACTGTGACAGAGCTCCAGTGTTTCTCTGTGGAGAGACTAGAACCTTCCAGAAGAACAACCCTCTCTGCACCACTCTAACAATCAGGCCTGTATGATAGAGTGGCCATACGGAAGCCACTCCTCAGTAAAAGGCACATGAGAGCCCTCTGGTCTGTTGAAACAAAGATTGAACTTTATGGCCTGGAAACCAGACACTGCTCATCCCCTGGCCAAAATGATCCCTACATGGAAGCAAGGTGGTGGCAGCATCATGCTGTGGGCATGTTTTTCAGCAGCAGGAACTGGGAGACTAGTCAGGATTGAGGGAACAATGAATGCAGCAATGTACAGAGACATACTTGCTGAAAATCTGCTCCAGAGCACTGTGGACCTCATACTGGGGTGAAGATTCATCTTCACCAACAGGACAACAACCCTAAGCACACAGCCAAGACAACAAAAGAGTGGCTACAGGACAATTCTATGAATTCTCTGGCCCAGCAAGAGCCCAGACTTGAACCCGATTGAACATATTTGGAGAGATCTTTAATTGGCTGTGCACCGAGGCTCCCCATCCAACCCTATGGAGCTTGAGAGGTCCTGCAAAGAAGAATGGGAGAAACTGCCCAAATATTGTTGTTCCAAGCTTGTAGCATCATAGATTTGAGGCTGTAATTGCTGCCAAAGGTGCTTCAAAACGGTATTGAGCAGAGGCTGTGAATACTTATGTACATGTGATTGTTTTATTTTTTTTATTTTTAATAAAATTGCTAAGATCTCAAACACACTTCTTTCACATTGTCATTATGGGGTATTGTTTGTAGACTTTTGAGGGATATAATGAATTTCATCCATTTCGGTATAGGGGTCTTACATAAGAACATGTTGAAAAAGTGAAGCGTGTGAATACTTTCCAGGTGTACTGGATGTACCTGCCTAATTTACAGTATCTACAGTGTATGAACAGGATATGCACATTAATAGTCCAAGTAATATACAATAATGAGCATTTAGGGTAGATGTTGAAGGGAAGTTATACAGGATGAGTGTAAGTATACACTGATCAGCCATAACAATATGACCACCTGCCTATTGTTGTATATGTCCCCCTTCTGCCACCAAAACAACAAGTGCATACCCAACAGACTGTTATGACAAACCCTTTGATGACAAATTGAAGGAGCAGGAATAATGGGTAAATGTAAGGATTTGAGTGACTCTAACAAGGGACAAATTGTGATGGCTAGACAACTGGGTCAGAGCATCTCCAAAACCGCAGCTCTTGTGGGGTGATCCTGGCAGAGCCCGGCCTAACTATAGGCAAGAACCGTTCGTCTGGCAACACTATATTCATGCCTGCAACATGAACTCTGATCTTCCTTTTCAAAATAATAGCGCTTGTTTTAATTCATTGCAATATTCATTGTTAATTCATTATAAAGCTAGTGAATTGTAACCAAATGTGTGTATTGTGTGTAAAGAAACAATAAGAGTATGTCACAGCAAAAAAAGTTATTAAAAAAGTTACAAATATGTTGTACACATACTTTGATTGAATACATTTTGAGTGTCTCATGTGAAAACACTTTGCATTTGAAAAATATTCCCTAGAGTCTGTTTATCCAACAATTGACCAATTTTAGCAACACATGAACATGGACCAATACCTATCTATACAATGAATTAACAATGATTATTGTAATGAATTATAAGCACTATTATTTTGAAAAGAAAAATCTAAGGTTTGTGTTGCCGACATAATATACACCGCGTTCCAAATTACTATGCAAATTATAATTTACACTGATTTTCCTAAATAATCGATGCAAATGACAGTGAGTAATTTAAATCACCAACCGTCAGGGTATAAATTTCATTGAACAATCCACCCAATGAAAACAGTAATTTTTTCAAAAATAAAAAACAAGACTTCCGGCTGGGTGTGTGATGGAATAGTCACGTTTAGAGAGGCTCTGCTTCCTCCACCGATTTAAGACAAATTAAGACAAAAAATTTCTTGTGAGATAGCTGGAATCTCGGCGGAGACTGAGGTTAACGTGCAGTGGCGTCATGGTTAAGCCGAATAAAGCCAAAAACACCGAACAACAAACTACAGCCGAAGGAATGGGCGACGAGACGAAAGCTAACCCGCTAACAGCTAGCACAGATCAAAACGCGGCGTCGTACGTGGCACCGACAATGACGGACGTCATGGCAGCTATCAACAGACTGAATCAGAATGTTGATCGTAAGTTCGAGTTGCTCAACGAGTCCATTGCTGCATAAAGGATGATTGCCCCCATACAAATTATATATATTTTTTAAGGGTGGGTAGGAGGAAAGAAATACAAGCAGATGGCGCCCTAGGTGACCGCCTAGCAGTGCTCCTCCTGGCAGTGCTCCTCCTGTTCCTCCTCACACAAAGAAGCAAATACAGATCAGATGCTGTGTTGATGTCCTACAGCCCTGTTTAAATCTCCTCGTGTAATGGCTCATCTCCTTGTATCTCCTTCACACTCTTGGAAGACACAGCAAACCTTCTTGCAACGGCACTATGGGATGTGCCATCCTCGAGGAGCGGACTACCTGTGCAAACTGAATGGGCTGCAGGTACTGGCTAATGCAACCAGTAGTGACACTAGCAAAATGCAAAACTAGAGAACAATCATTAGGATGGATAGGGAGAGACCAATTGTCTGTGGCAACTAGGGGTGGAACAGTACATGTATTCGTATTGAACCAAAACGGTAAAGTGTGTGAATTTAAACTGAGAATACACGGTGTAAAAATAAATTTAACTCGTGTGCAAATTAATTAATGTAATGTGGAACTACCGTTAGATACGCAAGTTGTTTATAGACACCTAATCTGTAGCCCCGCCTTAGCTCTGAAGCTAAGTAGCCGAGCTCCACCTATGTATGCAGTTTGTCAGATCGACGGTGTTACGTTCGTACTGCTCCCCAGGAGGGGAGTGGGATGTCAAACCCACTACACAGGACACCCTGAGGTCAGCAACAGAGGTATGGGGTTGTAGGTGCGGGGAAGGACACAGAAACCAGAGTACCTTTTCCACAAAGGGCTTTTATTTAGCCAAGGTAAAATGTTAATAATACTAAATAATAATATGTTTGGGAGGAGAGGCTGCACAGACCAAAGAAAGAAATTAAAAAGGTTAACTCAAACCTGATCTAAACTGACACACACACGAATGAGGTGCCCTATCCAAAGTACAGGTGTGGTCTGTTCAGGTCTTTCCTAGTGTGTTTAACAGGGGAGTTACCCTACGTGTGGTGTAAGGCCAGGCCTAACTCCCCCAAGTGCTTCCTCTCCTCCTCTGGGAACCAAAAGATAACAAATGTTAATACAAATGGCAAACTTACACCTAAAACAACTCTAACACCAATATTAATGAACACACACTCACACAATAGGCCTACTACTCTAACACCAAAACACAGCTCTCACTCTCACCACAAATGCTAACACACAACGCACACACAAGGCAACCTAATCAAAAGTGGCCTCAACCCCTGCAAAAGACAGACCAACTGTCACCAAGTGAGTAGCAAACTCACATACAAACCAACCCTGAGTTAATAATAATAGCTTACGCACAGACCAATCCTATATCAGCAGAGAGAGTCAAAAGTGGCCTCAACCACTTACAAACCACATACAGACCAGCCTGCAGCAAGAGAGAGAGAGAGAATGAATGTAAAATGGCTGGTTTTATACTGAGGGGAAGGTATGATGGGTAATGGCTGTTGATTGAAGAAACCAGGTGTATGGGATAACGGAGGGGAGGAGCCAGGGATAAGTGATGTGAGTAGTTGATCAAACCTTCACCTGTGGGGACACACAAACTGAACAAAGACAAACACACAGAGAAGAGACAAACAGAAAAAGACAGAAACATAGCACATTGGACACTAACCAATACCCCAAGGTACACATTTTATTATATATAGACTGGGGGACGTAACACGCCCCCACCAAAGAAAACAATTCCCATAAGGATTTTTTGTACCAGCAACAACCAACCAAACGAACCCCAGTCTCGGTCTGGGAAAAATGCACCCACTAAAATATGTCCAGGTAACCATACCCTATCTGATCAGACGCTAGCGATAGCACCGGCTCTGGGAAAAAGGAAAGACGCATAATCTGGGCTTTTGCTGGCCACACATCAGCTGATCCATGTGCTCTACTTTCTTTCGCCCAAAATGTCTCCGCCGAGCGAAGGAAACAGACTGTAGTATTCTCCCTAGTCACACTGCGAATTTTGCCTACTACACACGTCCCGACCGCTTTTCATGGAGCATCCGAAGACCAAAGCTAACTAACAGTGTTTGTTAGACACCCCACACCCAGGGAACACATTACCACCGGCGATGTCGTTACCGAGCAGTAACGTGACCCCCTTCACTGGTAAGTTAGGTACAACCCCTACGTCGAACCAACCAGACTTTAAGTCAGAGCTTATGTGAATTCTATGCACAGGTACTGAGGTATCACACATATCTAGCCCCTTTAGGCACACTCAGGAACCTGTATATGATCTGCCAGACCATGGCAGCACACTGAACAGAATGACGGAGTGCGAAGCTCCCGTATCCCTCAAGATACGAACGGGAACAGCTTTCGCCGCACTTTTAACTCCCTCCCTGAGCGTTACGGACCCAGGGAAAACGAATGGAGCGTAACTGCTTTTAAACAACGAGGGACGAGATGCTTTAGTGCATCGCTCCTGTACCGAGTGCTTCGAGGACGGAGTTTTCACAACCGACCCTACTGGTTTGGAAGGCGGAGGAAAAACGGGTGGTGACTCCCGTTTATTCCTCAACTTAACACAATTTGCAATCACATGCCCC
The DNA here is from genome assembly GCA_016801145.1 of Umbra pygmaea. Taxonomy (NCBI): domain Eukaryota; kingdom Metazoa; phylum Chordata; class Actinopteri; order Esociformes; family Umbridae; genus Umbra; species Umbra pygmaea. Next base: position 8,058 of record JACXGM010041123.1, read on the forward strand.
CGTTTATGACAATAAAAGCATTCTCTTGTCTCACTTTTACTAGCCGGAGGGCCATGGATATGAGGCGCTGATGACGCCACAACACACACAGGACGGGAAACAGAAAACATAGTTTTGTGAGTTAGGAAATACTCCTCTGCCAGAACAGCAGCCTGGGTCAATGTCGCCACCCTCTGTTCATTTAAGTGAACAACTAATTTCTCAGGCAAGTGGTTTTTAAATTCTTCTAACAAAATAAGCTCTTTTACATCTTTTAAGGTTGTAGCTTTGCTGGCTACACAACACCGGTCAAACAGAGACTCTTTCTCTCTAGCAAACTCAACATATGTACAGTTTGCAGGTTTTCTATAGCCCCTGAAGCGTTGCCTATAGGCTTCAGGAACCAACTTATAGGCCCGAAGCACTGTTGGCTTTACTGTCTCATAATTTAGACTGTCTTCCAGGGAAAGAGAAGCCACCACTTCCTGAGCTTTCCCTGATAGTCTACACTGTAGTAAGAGCGACCAGGCCTCCGTCGGCCACCTTAATTCTACAGCTACACGCTCAAATGCTGAAAAGTAGTGGTCTAATTCCGCCTCCCGAAAAGGTGGCACCAAAGCAATATTTTTGCTTGCTTCAAACTGAGCTGGCTGCCGAGAAGGTAAGGGTGACTTAGGAGCAGCGGCCTCAAACTCCATTTGCCGTATACGAGCCTCCTTATCTGCCTCGATTTCCTTCAGCCTAATCTCAGCCTCTATCCTCTGACTTTGCAGTTCAAAGTCATGCTGCCTTGTTTGCAGCTCAACCTGTCGGGCATGGTCCTTATCCCGCTGTTCGGCCTCCAAACGGGCTAAGCGCAGCCGGAGCCGAGCGGCGTCAACAGAGCCACCGGAACCGGTAGGAGAGGAAGGAACATATTTGGGGAGGGTAAGAGGAGCTCTAGTTACCTCACCCACACTATCTTCCGACCGGGCAGGTGAGGGGCTAGGAGGCAGCGCCTCATCTTCCACCTTGCTCCCTCCTGTGACCTCGCCCTCATCCTCCTTTACTGTAAGTATACCGTTTTCTACCAAAGCACTTTTTAAAGCGCCAAACAACTCTGCCTTGAGAGCAGCCTTCCTAACCTCTATCTGGTAATGGTCCGCAACTGCCCACAGGTCCTTCTTGCACAACCATACCAGCGACTCCAAAGAAGGGGCCTCCACAAACGCGGCCACAGGGGAGCAGTAAGAACGTAACAGACTGTCTGGTGAGTGAGTCAGCACTAAGGAGGAGTATTGGTGGCGACCCACAAGAGTTAGAGGACCTGCCAACCTCTAAGATAGCAAGTTTGGGAAAACTTTTGTTTCCCAGTCAGTTACAGTCATAGATTGTATATGACCAACATCAATGTATTCCCCTTCACTGTAGAGACCATAGATTGAGTATATTTACTATTTACTCCTACAGAACTTGTTGAACAACCAAGTACTGTAACATTGATCAATTTACACACCCTGTACATTTTTTATTTGCTCCCATGACCACGATAGAGTGGCGATAGAGTACAGGTGATAGAGTGGTGGATAAGTTGAGGATTGTGTTTCAGCGTTGTTCAGCAGCTGTTGGGTATGTGAGTAGAAATACATCTAACATGCTAACGGATATCAGACGCAACAGTAGCGTAGCCAGAAAATAATATTTGGGTGTGCATCTAAAAAACTTGGTGTGCCACATCGATTTTTCTCTACAAAACAGAGGCCTATACTACGAAGCTATGTTCAACATGCCCTAGATTTCCTTTCATGGCTTTACTAAACCTAACAATTGTGATCTAAATATGAGATGTCACGATGGTGGTTATCAATTCATTAAATCAATGTAGGATTTCCCCATCTAGTGACAAGCGTGTTAACATAAAAAGGGCAGTGTGTGCACCATAGGACAAATTGCAGACACAGACAAGTCTATGAGAGCCGCATATTTCGCTTAAGTGTAGTAAATGATAATTTTAGAGAAAGTTGAAGAGCATAAACAAATATAATCCAGGCATAAAGCAGGAAGGAAAGCTGGGAAAAAAATGCCACCAGTGTATTAATAACTGCCTCAGTGTCATCGATAT
>JACXGM010041124.1:0-10136 GCA_016801145.1 Umbra pygmaea
CAACGTCAGCAAGACAAAAGAGATGATAGTGGACTTTAGGAAGCAGCAGAGGGAGGGTCCTGCCCCCATACACATCGATGGAGCTGAAGTCGAGAGAGTTTCAGAGTTCAAGTTCCTCGGTGTGTTCATCAGCGACAACCTCACATGGTCCAGACAGACAATCTCGGTAACAAAAACTGCCCAAAAGCGCCTATACTTCATGAGGAGACCAAAGAAGTTTGGCATGTCTGTCAGGATTTTAACAAACTTCTACAGGTGCACCATTGAGAGCATCCTCTCAGGCTGCATTACAGCCTGGTACGGCAGCTGCTCCGCGGCTGATCGTAAGGCCCTTCAGAGGGTGGTGAAGTCAGCGGAGCGCATCATTGGCTGCTGCCTCCCCTCTGTGCAAGGCATCTACCATAAGCGATGCCTTAGGAAAACAAAAAACATCCTCAAAGACCACAGCCACCCAGGCCGTGAACTTTTCTCACTACTGCCATCTGGTAGACGTTACCGTAGCATCAAGGCGCGGACCACCAGACTTAAAAACAGTTTCTTCCCACAGGCCATTCCGCTGCTCAACATGGAACACAGACACTGATCGCAAATTGTCTGTTGAGCACTAACACTCTCTGGTCACTTTATGCTCTCTACATCTGATGTAGCAGAATTCAAATGCACCTTTAAAAGCAATTTTCCATGCCAATTCTATAATATTCTATAATATTTACTACTTCTACTGTTGTACATTTTCCAGACCACTGCTCAGTACATAGTGTTTTATTATTATTATTATTATTATTATTATTATTATTATTACTATTGTCATTACTATTGTGATTACTATTTTAAAATTCTTATATTGTTGTAATTCTTGTTTTTAAGCCCACTGCATAGAATCGCCGAGCCATGTCAAAAAGAATTTCTCTGCATAGGATGATGTATGTTATTCAATGCATATGATAAATAAACAACTTTGAACTTTGAACTTTGAACATACGGTACGGATTAGTATACCCCACTGTGAGGACTGCTACTGATACTGGTTCTTTTCGTTCATTTCGATCTGTGCATGCGCAAATGAACGATGCGAATGAAAATGAATCGTTCATGTGAATGAACGAGATCCAAAGATACAAGTCAATAAAAATAATCGAACTTCCTATCACTAGTGTGTGTGTGTGTGTTTTGGAGAAAAGACACATAGGTTATGGGAAGCACCAACTGTTAATCAACCAACCAGAGTAGAAATCCAGCTTTTGCTTCAGTTCCTCTGTCAGCATCTTGTTCTTTTTTAATACTCCAACAAGAAGCCCACTGTCTTTTGTCTTCTTTCCCTGTTCTTGCATTTCTCAAATCCTGTCGTATCTTCTCCACGTTCTCCTGAGACACCTTCTCTTTTGCTTTAACTGGGTCAAGGGCATACTGATGATCCTGAAAAATATTTTCAACCTCAGGAACTTCAATCATGTCTCCTAACTTCTAGAAATATCACTGTTAAATCCACCAAGCATCCAAAGGAGTTTACATAATTTCACTTAATGAGATTGGCTGATCAAAGAGGTCTGGGGCCTGATTTATAAAACTTTGTGGTGGATTTGCATCAGAAGTGGCGTACGGACGAAAACATAGGATGTGCGGACGCACAGAAATATTCTGATTTATAAAACCGTGCACATGCACGTCCTACGCCGTTTTCCCTTTATAAATCACAATCAACTCTTAATACGTGGCGCAGCTTTTGTGGCTACATGTCACGCCCATAGTTGTCCATAAGTAGTCAGTGAAATGCCCCTAAATTAATATGAATTGATTGAGAAATCATGGCAGACAAAGAGGAAAACCAAAAAAGCTACTTCACTCAATGATAAGTAGAAAATATTGTTGGCGAGGTGCAAAAGAAAAGGAAAATGTTGTTTGACGGGTACATTGTGGCTATCAATAATGCCGAAAAGGCGTTGGAGTGGCAAAAGTTTGCAGACACTGTGAATGCCGCAGCCTCCGAAAATCTGGATCGTGGCCGAAATGAAAAAGTGGTCAGATATCAAAGTCGATGCCAAAAAACGTCTAGCGCTTCAGCGCGAAAGTGTTTCTGCCAAAGGTGGGGGAAAATTGGTTACATTAGAGCAACATACAGTGCCTTGCGAAAGTAATCGGCCTCCTTGAACTTTTCAACCTTTTGCCACATTTCAGGCTTCAAACATAAAGACATTAAACTTTATTTATTTTCGAAGAATCAACAACAAGTGGGACACAATCATGAAGTGGAACGAAATTTTTTGGATATTTCAAACTTTTTTAACAAATAAAAAACTGAAAAATTGGGCATGCAAAATTCTTCAGCCCCCTTAAGTTAATACTTTGTAGCGCCAACTTTTGCTGCGATTACAGCTGTAAGTTGCTTTGGGTATGTCTCTATCAGTTTTGCACATCGAGAGACTGACATTTTTGCCCATTCCTCCTTGCAAAACAGCTCGAGCTTAGTGAGGTTGGATGGAGAGCATTTGTGAACAGCAGTTTTCAGTTCTTTCCAGAGATTCTCGATTGGATTCAGGTCTGGACTTTGACTTGGCCATTCTAACACCTGGATATGTTTATTTGTGAACCATTCCATTGTAGATTTTGCTTTATGTTTTGGATCATTGTCTTGTTGGAAGACAAATCTCCATCCCAGTCTCAGGTCGTTTGCAGACTCCATCAGGTTTTCTTCCAGAATGGTCCTGTATTTGGCTCCATCCATCTTCGCATCAATTTTAGCCATCTTCCCTGTCCCTGCTGAAAAAAAGCAGGCCGAAACCATGATGCTGCTACCACCATGTTTGACATTGGGGATGGTGTGTTCAGGGTGATGAGCTGTACTTTTACGCCAAACATAACATTTTGCATTGTTGCCAAAAAGTTCGATTTGGGTTTCATCTGACCAGAGCACCTTCTTCCACATGTTTGGTGTGTCTCCCAGGTGGCTTGTGACGAACTTTAAATGACACTTTTTATGGATATCTTTCAGAAATGGCTTTCTTCTTGCCACTCTTCCATAAAGGCCAGATTTGTGCAGTATACGACTGATTGTTGTCCTATGGACTGACTCGCCCACCTCAGCTGTAAATCTCTGCAGTTCATCCAGAGTGATCATGGGCCTCTTGGCTGAATCTCTGATCAGTCTTCTACTTGTATGAGCTGAAAGTTTAGAGGGACGGCCGGGTCTTGGTAGATTTGTAGTTGTCTGATACTCCTTCCATTTCAATATAATCGCTTGCACAGTGCCCCTTGGGATGTTTAAAGCTTGGGAAATCTTTCTGTATCCAAATGCGGCTTTAAACTTCTCCACAACAGTATCTCGGACCTGCCTGGTGTGTTCCTTGTTCTTCATGATGCTCTCTGTGCTTTCAACGGACCTCTGAGACTATCACAGAGCAGGTGCATTTATACGGACACTTGATTACACACAGGTGGATTCTATCTTCAGTAGTCATTTAGGTCAACATTGGATCATTCAGAGATCCTCACTGAACTTCTGGAGAGAGTTTGCTGCACTGAAAGGGGCTGAATAAATTTGCTTGCCCAATTTGTCAGTTTTTTATTTGTTAAAAAAGTTTGAAATATCCAATAAATTTCGTTCCACTTCATGACTGTGTCCCATTTGTTGTTGCTTCTTCATAAAAAAATTACAGTTTTATATATTTTTGTTTTAAGCCTGAAATGTGGCAAAAGGTCGAAATGTTCAAGGGGTCCGAATACTTTCGCAAGGCACTGTATCTACATTACAAATTATTTGGACATTGGGGGAATGAAAATGCTTTTGATTATTAAATGAAAGCATTTTCATTCTCCTTCAGTGCCCTTATGGCAACAGGAGTGCAGTCAATATTACAGATTACATTTGGGAAACCGGGCATAGCTGCAAATTGCTCTTTTTTGTTTGCCTCTTCACCCGCCATGTAGGATACGGAAACTTTATGGAATTATGCGACAAACCTATTCTACCTACTAACACGTTTGTCATAACCGGGCTAAGGGTTGGACTGAGATATCGGACATGAAGTGGGACTGGCACGGCGAGGTTTCTCCGAGTGCTCCGCTGTAACACTGGGCCAAAAAGAGTAAAGAGTTCCAACAGGACGGCCCGACGAAGTCGGAACCAGCTCAAAAGCCACTTGTCCTAGTTTGCAATAAGTCTTCTTGCTGTCTGAAAATGCTTTCCCTCCGATTCCTTCCATTTCCCACATCTTCTAACAGCGCAAGATCAGCCATTGTACGTCATTACGCATTGTGATGGAATGGCTTTTTATAACCATCCATTTGATTATATCTGATAATCTACAGATGTCGGTATTAATCTAATTGTAAACGGGAAATAATTATGCGCAAATGGAATTTCTTGCACCTTTCAAAATGGTTAAGACATACGATGGAACACATTTTAAAATAGAACAAAATAAAAGCATATCAAATGAACACTATCATTCTGTAGCTGATGACGAAATTTATGAAAACAACTTTCCCCAGTGGACAATAAAGACAATCTATACATCTATACTTATCATCTCTATCTATCTATGTATCTTTGCCAGACAGAGACATCGACAAGAATATCTGTTTTAAACATGATTTTTTTCTGTTTACCGTATTATTTATGAGGATGAATTACATAACATGCCAATATAATAACAGAACATATTTGAGTGTTCTTTTTCCAAATATGTCTTCATTTGCACTTACGTTACAATCTTGTTTAATTTTGTTTGTTTTCTCACAGGAGATCGATCTAACAAGTGTTTGTGTAGGCTGTTAATTGTAATGATGGCTTTGTGAAATCTTCATATTATTAATGAGAGGCAGTATTTTGATTTCGTTTACACAATGGTCTGTAGTTTCAGACAGTTTCACTTGTTTCATCAACCTGCCAACGGTGATGCCATTTCTCATTTCACTCGGTTTTGTGCGTACGCCTGGGTCAGAGTGTCCGTGAAGGACCGCACATTTTCCTGGCAAGTTTGCTTTTTATAAATCCCATTTCTTGCATAGAGAGCGGCATTTGTCTTCTTTTGTGCGTACGCCAAGTTTATAAATGAGGCCCCTGGTCTTACAAATCCCCTGACAGGTGTGTTGGACCAAGGGTGTGGAGATTCTTCAGTTGCCTTGTTTGACGTTATGCTTAACCTGGATGAACTAGGCTGCTGGAGAAAAGGGAAATTGTTTGAGCTTATACTAACACGTAATCAATTACAAAATGTTGTGATAAAAAAATTTGCAGTGACAAACCTTTGAAAGATGATTAGGAAATGTAAAAATGGATGGGGTCACTCTTTGCCGTAAACTCACGGTCTGTCCACTTTTTGTCAAAATCTTCATGGCGAAAATGACAGCTGCACAGTACAGTGCAGTCTTTTGGCTCAAACCCCTCTCTCCTGAGAGCTATTGTTCATGACTGATGTCTCTGTTTATCACTTGGGAAACTACAACCAAAACAAATCCATAGTATTTTTTTGTGTATTTCAAGGGACATAGCCACGTGAGAGCAGAGACCCTGGTTGTTGTAAACTGTTTCCTCCCGGGAGTCCTGCTCTTCCCGCCATGTAAGCTCATCAAATACAACCGCAGAGACCAAACTGTATGTTTCATGGACCCGCACTGTCAAAATTTCCTACATCTTACAATCATATTACATTGATATAAATACATTCTGTTTATTGTTGGTTTTCCTAACTGGAAAAAAACTGTCATTAGCATGGATACTGTGAATAGTTAACTAGCATGGATTAACCACATGCGGTCTTCGACCAAGGATTGAAACATGAAATGTAATTTCGTAACTTTCAATAACATAAAACACATTCTCACCTGTGAAATGTTATCCCTTACTGTTTTTTTTTTTAATGTCTTTCGTTCGAACATCCATAAGCAGCACAAAAGTCTGGCATCATCCATCTAGTGTATATATCTATGATTACTGCTTGTTTGTTTTAGATCACTGCTGGTGTGAAGCATGTTCAGATTCAGTGGTCTAGCAGGCTGTGCCTTTGCGTGTGCGTGGTGGCCTACATGTGCGTTTAATCCGCAGCTTGTCTGCAGTCTCTGGGGAAGCCTGTTGAATCCTGATTGTTCCTTTTTTCATGTTTGTGGTGGTGAGTTAGTTCTTGTTTAATTGGTTAGGACCAGTGGCGGTTCTACATTGAATCACACCCCGGGCGGGCGAGACCCCCTTCAAGCGCCCCCCCCGACAGAGACTCATCCTCAGCAGTGGGGCTAGTCAGACAGTATATTGGCACATTACTCAAAGCACATAGCAGGGGGAACATAACACATAGGCTAGGGCTTTGCGATATATCGAGTTTTGTCAGTATATTCGAGTTTGCTTTTGAGCAAGATATGACCTTCACAAAAAATAAGCATTTAAAATAGGCAGTTAATTTGCAATCACCAGTAGCCTAGGTAAGCAGTGGTTCTCAACCTGCAATTTTGAACAACTGAACTTGGGCCCACAAGCCTATCTATATAACTTAATATATAAAATTACTTCATATTGTTTCTTTATTCATGTGACCCACTGTTAGCCACTGTCATGGCAACATGCCAAATAGACTGAGAACCCCTGCATACAAAATAGAGCTGACACGTTTGTCATACTTACTCACCACATCTAATATTATTGAGCATTATTCTTTAACTAAAATACATTTGAATATTAAATTGACAAAGATTGGTAAATGTTCTAAAACAATGTCTGTCTCGCGGTCTCCAATTCCCCACACAGTGAAATGATAGATAATAGAAAACTGCTTTGCGTCGCAGAGGATATTTTTTAAGCGCTTGTGCCGCCTCCATGTGACATAAAAGAAATGCCGCCCAGGGCGGTTGCCGGTTCGCCCGCGCCAAAAAACGCTACTGGTTAGGACACAGATTTTGGCTATCCGATGGCTACAGTATGTGTGATGCAGCTTCCTTTTATATCTGTGCCTAGACCTATTCAAAGTACAACTTCAGCATTTATACCACATTTATTAAGATACACCTCTAAAATGAAGAAATATCTAAATATTTATGGCGAGTTTGGCAATATGGATGCCTCGGCATTGCATAGCTGAGTGGAGCAGCTGAGCCAAGACATCTCTGGCCTGAGGAGGGCATTGGAAATACAGTCAGAAGTAAGTGGACACTTGGGGGCAATTTTTGCAGCCATGGTTTGCCGAGTGACAGCGGTGGAGACGCTCCGCATATCGGACTACGACCCAGGGTCTGCTGGCACCACACGAGGCTAGCAGGGCTTGCAGGCCCTGTTCGACAGAAGGAGTCAACAACGTCTCCTGCTGGGAAGTTTTGTCTCCTGGGTCTGGACACTGGGATTGCCAGTACCTCACGCGTACGGTGAAGGGGCTGGCAGGCTCTACTCAACATCAGGAGCTCCTGGATGTAGCAGTAACATTGCCACGATCACAACTACAGTCCTCACAGTGGGGCGTTGTTGCGAAAGAAGGTCGCAAAAAGTTGGGGTCCCTTAAAGTAGCTGTGCTGCGGAAATCCCACAACAAGCAAGCTCACCTAAAATGTGAGTAGAGTAATGTGGGAATAATTGGAACCAGTACTGAGATCAACATTCGAGTGGTGAAATCAAAGTTGGTGAATGTGTTTGCCACTAGCTTTTCCCCCGCTCTGAATGCAGATACGCTACAGTATGTGGCTATTTATCTGAGAAATTGGAGAATGGATAAGTGACATGTCGGAAGATCGAGTCGGCCCGCAGCAGGTATGACTAATTTCACATCACCGCTGAATGTTTCAATGTTGCTGATATGTACGACCCAAAACTCTGGCCCAACGGGACTTATGCGGACTTATGCCCCAAGGTCTTTGGTAATAAGGGATGTGGTGAACTGGATTGCCATGGTACAGCTCCACACAAGACCCAGTCTGCATAGTAGCTACTATGATGTGAATTAACCTATATGAACATCTGTGTTGTGTCTTATAATGCATGTGGGTTGTGTGTTGGTCACAGTGAAACTGATTAATTAAGCCGTGTTGCTGTGGACAAATTGATGGACAGATGTGACATTTTGTTGCTATGGACAAATTCATGGAGAGATGTGACATGTTGTGTGTCCAGGAGATGTTCCTGGCAAAAAAAGACCTGGAAGGACTAAATTCTATACATAGGGACTTTCATGGGGCGGGTGAATCAACAACTGACTTAAGTGCTAAAGTTGTTCGGGGGTACCCCCCAGGGGGGTAGCCACGATGTGGAATAAAAAATATGACCAGGTGGTTAAGACTGGGAGTTGATTGGGCTATTGGGCTTGAGCTGTGTTGTAATGATAAGAAGAGAATAATGTTGAATGTCTATACGCCATATGAGTGCATACAAAATGAGGATGAGTACCACAATAGATTTGCATTTATCATGTCTTTTATTCTCTACAATACTTCCACCTGCATCTACTTCTTTGGTGACATGAATGCTGATGTAACTGATGCCAACTCTCTATTTAGTAATAATTTAATACAGTTTTGTTCAGACAATGGATTGATTTTATCTAGAAAGACACTATTGCCAAATGATAGTTATACTTATATTATCGAGGCCTGGCACTCTTCTTCCTGGCTAGACCACTGCGTTTGTACAGTGGATGCCCATGACTCCATCAATATGATGAAGATTGATTATGATCTGGCTATTATGGACCATATACCCTTTCTCATGGTGTTTAACACAGGCAATTTACCGGTGTTATTGGCATTGATGTAGGATGTAAGAAAGATCTTAGTAAATATGTAACTCATTCTGATGCTTTGCTGGGTAATATTAGGGTCCCAAAAGATGCCTTATTGTGTCAGGATATGAGCTGTAAGAATGTACAACACTGTAAGGATTTATGTTCCTTGTATGAAGCTATTGTGGAGTCTCTCGGTATCTCCAGTAGGTCTCTATATAAACATTAGACAAAAGTGTGCAATGCTAAGCCAAGATGGAAGGTTCATGTAGAAGAGCTCCATGCAGAGGCTCGAAATGCTTTTAAGAAATGGGCTGAGTTAGGCAAAAGCAGGCGTGGCCCCTTGTTGTAAAATAATTATGGACAAATGCTAGATATAAATATGCACTTTTTATATTAAAGGAAATTAAAACAATATGAGGTCAGTCACTGGCATGGAAGCTGCAAAAAATAATATTAATGACTTCTGGAATGGTCTTGATGAAATTTCACAGTTACAGTGCCTTGCTAGCCTGGAAAAATCCAGACCCAAATCCGGAGGATATAAGGGTCTGGGATCTAGTGATGAAAATGACCCAGCTCGAGGGGCGGCACCAAGTATGCATTTGAAAATCTCACTGTACGCAATTGGATATAACTTTGACCTATCACCAGTGGTTTTTCGCTAAGCACCTATGGCGGAGCTAACTCGTAGATTAAACTCTTGCAAAAACAGCAAAAACGTCCTTGCTAAAAAGGAACAATTCGAGCACCGTCTTCTGTCCCTCTTTTAGACAAAAAGCCGTCTAACTCGTTCATTGTAGTGGCCAAAGCCATTTTAAACAACTGGTGTTATTACGATCTTACAATGTTTACTAATGACTTCGAGGTCGCAGCGCTGTCGTCATCTGTTTAACACGCTTCTGGCATGCCTATATCAGATACACCGATGTGATTGGTGCAGCTCGGCTACAAGGGCATGGTTAATGAGCAGAATTACTCGGTGCCAGAGTAACTTGTTGAGCAAATTCAAATTGTGCTCTCGCGAGAACTCTGGATTTCCAGGGTAGTGCCTTGCGAAAGTACTTGGCCCCCTTGAACATTTCGACCTTTTGCCACATTTCAGGCTTCAAACATAAAGATATAAAAAAAGTTGTGAAGAAGCAACAACAAGTGGGACACAACCATGTTGTGGAAAAAAATTTATTGGATATTTCAAACTTTTAAAAAAAATAAAAAACTGACAAATTGGGCGAGCAAAATTATTTAGCCCCTTTACTTTCAGTGCAGCAAACTCTCTCCAGAAGTTCAGTGAGGATCTCTGAATGATCCAATGTTGACCTAAATGACTAATGATGATGAATAGAATCCACCTGTGTGTAATCAAGTCTCTGTATAAATGCACCTGCTCTGTGATAGTCTCAGAGGTCCGTTGAAAGCACAGAGAGCATCATGAAGAACAAGGAA
>JACXGM010041125.1:0-10135 GCA_016801145.1 Umbra pygmaea
AATCCAGATATGTTTGAAAAGGTATCAAGATCCTTTAGGAGGCTATTTAATGTTTCCAACTGTGGTTGCAAAAGGAAACATGAGTCATCGGCATACAAAGATACCTTTGTTTGTAAACCATGGATTTCCAGGCCCTTAATGTTGTTGTTAGTTCTGATTTTATTGGCTAACATTTCTATTGCAACAGCAAAAAGGTAAGTGGACAAAGGACAGCCCTGCTTAACTCCTCTTGACAGATTGAAATCTTGCGAGATATAGACATCAAGTTTACTGATTTCCACTTATAAACTGGTCTGTAACATCGTTTACATTTTTGGATGACGCTTTTATTTTGGATCAGTCAATTCACCGATTCCTTTACTCTATATGAACTGTAATTCAGCAACTACTTTTAACATTTCTGATTTTCTATTCAGTATAGTGAATTTGTTCAGTATAGTTTGGGATGAAATAGCTTAGCATTGGTGTTAATTTATAGCCTGGCTGACACCAGACCCTTGTAACTGAGAGTGGGTCTGGGCAAGGTTCATTCACAGCTCATTTCCAAAGGGGCGTCACCAACGGACAATGCTCAAATGCCTCTCACGCAATTGGATATATCAGACTTTTGCTGAATCGAGTCGGCAAGACTGCAACAACATCATTTTCTTTAGATATGAAGACTTCGAGTGTTGTTCTTTGCTCGGATTTTAACTACAATTAAATGTTCAAATTGCTTAATACAGATGCGATAGCTAATTCGAACGAGTGATCTTCCCGATGTTCCATTGCGGCAGCCATCAATGTTTTTGTCTGCTTCAAACAATGAGTGTATAAAGCTGCAATATTGTCATCGTGTAAAGCCCGTCTTTAACGGTTCTGATTGGTGCCTCGATTTGGATTTGGGCTTGAATGGGCTCTTGGCGAGACTGACTTGCAGAGCAAATCTCAAATTTGCCGGAAGTCCATCAGGGTTCTCCGAGGCTAGTTAATTTTGTAAATTTAGAGCAAGCACAATGTGAAAACAAATCTGGTATTGGAAGACAAGAGGAGTGCAGAAATGTGTTCTGATGTTAATAATAATAATACGAAAATATTTGGGATAAAGGCCCAGAAATATATTTTTTATGGGGGCCAAGATTACTTGCAAAAGCGTGAATAAAGTTACTGAGAATGCCATGCTTACATATTTGCACCGTTTTATTAAACACTTACAATTAGGACATTAATAGAATAGTCAATATTAATAAAGGGTTGTGCTTGTCACTTAGGCTGTTTTTCTATACTATTCTACATATTTGCAAGCAAGTCTAGTTGTAACATTTCCTGGTTCCTCTTCCCTGTGAACTACATCTTCCCCTTCCTGGACTGATCAGAACTACATTTCTCATAACCCGGACTCTGTAAAATTCCATGTTCCCTTTCACAGAGAACTACATCTTCCCCTTCCTGGACTGATCAGAACTACATTTCCCATAACCCGGACTCAATCAACCAAATTCCATTCACTTGCTCTCACTCAGTCAGCATTTAAGACACACACACTCCATTGCCTCTTTGCGAGGTATAATAAGTAGTGTTTCTTTCATACTAAGCACTAAATTCATGCATTGTTATTCCGGTATGACCTTTGCTTTGTTTATGTATGATGCTGCCTTGGATTATCCCTTGTACCTTTGCCAACACTCTTAGATTGATATTCTGGCCTGACCCCTGCTCAGTTTTTGGGAATTATTCTGCCTTGGATTGTCCTCTGTGCCTTTGCTTTTGGATTATAACTTACCTGTTTACAATAAACATTGTTCCTTTTGTACCTTGGGAGTATTTGTTACACTAGTCTCTAAAAAGTAGACGTTTAGTTTAGAAAACTTCAAATGTAAAGAGTTACCGTTGATATAATGTGACTGGATTAGGCTCAACAACTGGTGTAAACTGAATATTGACTAACTGAATTCATGAATACTCGTTAAATCGATTTTAAAATTCTAATGCTCTAAGTGTTATTCCTATTCTAATATAGTTATATAACAATTTTAATCACACACTACATTCAAAACATGGGCCTAGTTCAATCTCCTCTAACACAGTATTCATTTTAGAAAGAAAGATTTCTGCCAGAGTTGGTGCAGCAGTCTAAACTCCTCACCCTGGATCACCTGTTCTCTGGCGAAGGCAGTTTGATCCCCAGTTCAGCTAATGTGTCTGCCCTTCCTCTCTGTCTCCCGAACCTGTCTCCTTGGCTTCTGCTTTTTCATGTCCTGTCGAATGAATGAATGAATATAGTGAAATAAAATATAATAAAAAAATATATCAGCAAATGGTGGAAGTTGAGTGTTAAACTGTGTTTAAACAATGTCTACCTCTTAGGAAGTTATGTTAAACTTGTTTAAATGATGTTTTATCTTATGTGCTTTCAAATCCAGATGAGAAGTGACAGTTTCAGTATTGTTTTTGATGTGTGGCTCCTCTTAATCTCCCCAGGGAACCGCTTGTACTCCTGGCTCCAATGAGATGGTGTAACTGCCATGGTAACAGCCTAATCTCAGGGGAGACCTTACCGCCACTTAACTGTCACATTCATGTTACAAGTGGAAAAAATCTAATAAAAACCGATTTGTATCCCTTCTTTTACAACAAACAAAATAATCTCTGAGAAAAAATAGAAACTTCTAAACTGGGATTATTTTACGAATGGTGGAGCCAGCTTTTGAGGCAATGACTGATTTCAGTATACATGTACATTCAAATTCCCAACGTCCAGAACAAATCAAGACAGTAAGAAAGGAACTCGGAAAGATCCATAGCAAAGTGAGTGTTTAAATATGGAATCACCTGTTTTGGAGGGAATCATAGATATGACAGATGTATGAATATGAGAAGGTTTGTAATCATAGTGGCGGCCAACAGGCAGCAACACTGAGTTTATCTTCATTCTGGGAGTCACAGCACCTGTGCCACTTATAAGTGTCAGATTAATCACAGCTGTCGTCGGTGCTGAGTGCATGAGTGAACACACACACATACACTTACAGACACACAACAATTTCATATCTGTGGGCAGGAGAAAGTGGATTTAATATAAAAAAAATGTGAGATTTGTCTTACTTGTCAAAAGTACAAATGTGGGGGGACCGCTTGGCATAGCGCAATGCATTCTCATCTCAATATGTGGGTAATTGTACAAAATGGAAATTTTGCCGCATTAAGTAGACAGACTTAAGAGAAGGCCATTTAAATGTAAGCTTTTGTACATATTGAATCGCTGTTCTACCACAACGTTTCCAAGAATAGACCAATCGGTTACAATTTATAATAGTTGGGGAACGATTAGGGTAAGATAAGGTTAAAGTAAGTAAACTGACTTGTTGTACATTTCGTAATTGTATGAGGCTTTACGTTTCCCTGACTCCAGAAACATAAATGTGTATTTGTGCTGCTCTGTGGCATAATTAGACTGTTAAATATATTGAAAGGGTATTTTAATTTAGGTTGACAATGACCATGGGGATGTTGTGGCTATATGCATTTCAGATTGGTATATGGGACGTTTGCACCACCTTCTGGATATTTGGGATTATTGTACTGTGCCCCTGTTATGATACTATTAAGTAAAATGTTTTCAATGTTTTAATTAACTATTGCATACATCTGGTGTTAATTAAGCAGCTAGTTGGCTTTCAGCTCAGGTGTCCAGAGGGTGGTTGCGAATCATTGTGACCGTAAACTCCTGTATTGTGTTGGATTTTGCCTTTCCTGGTTGCTGTGAGTAACATCTTATCAGACATTTGTGTAAAATCTACTATTGTACCTTCCACACTTTATTGATCTTAAGTAGCTATTTTGTATAGTTGAGCCAGTCGTACTTTATTTTTTAGCAACGTCTATGCTGAACGTGCTGTACAGTAATGCGAGCCCGTCCTACCAAATTAACATCCACCAACTGTGGGGGCTGGCTTGCACAGAATTACCCTATTGTTTTTCAAAACATTCTTCAAAGTTAAACATTTAAAAACTATAATGCATTATAGCTAAATAATTTTAATATATACAATCACATTTGAAACAATGTCAAAAACTGAGGGGTATCAAAGCCAAGTCTCTAGCTCCCCAGTTGAGGAACATACAACTTACGCCATGTAAGCAGTGAAGAACAGTATTGCTTTTTAGGTATCCAACGTAGACTGTGTAGGTTTTTGTTCACTAAAATGGATTAAAAAAAGAAAAGGCAGTTTAGGTGGCACATTTATTTGGCAGGTATGTAGTTAAGTTCTTAGAGTGCTACATTTAACTTCAACATTGCACTGTTGAATGCAGTGCAGTACAGTCGATTAACCAGGTGAAATGCTTGGGATGATTTTCACTCCCCGGAGCCATCTGGTGGCCATTCATTGTATTTATTTTTCTTTTACAAATTGCCACCAAAAGTTTGACTTCCTGGTACACTTATAAATGCAGCCCCTCCCCTTGATGAGCACTTTATCACTTCACCCTCTGTATGTAATTCACCTTTGGCTAAGCCCCGCCCCCCTTAGTTACTGTTGCTATGTCCGACAACTTCATCTGGGCTCTGGTTTGGTATCAACGTGGCTTATGCTGTGACAGCTCTTCCTGCTGAAATTTAATCAAACTTTTATAAAGCAGCAAATAAAGTGTCCCGATATAAGTAGGCAAAAGGGGCTGCAATATGCGTTTGAAGGCTATATTCAAGACATACGAAAGGAAATGAACAACAAAGCATCCAAATAGAGGCAAAAGCAGTACCGGTCACAGTCAAAAAATAAACCACCTGCACCTCATATCCTACTAATCGAGATGGAGGCTGGGAATAACAATATCAAGGAGCAACACTGTTCATGCAAAGCTGGGTAGGTCTCTATTCACTTCTATAAACGTTATTACAAAGCAAACGGACTACGCAAGCATAATGTTGTATTTATTAGCAGCGTGTGCTAGCGTATCAACAACCGGTATGCTACTAGGTAACCTTAACGTTAGATGACACTTGTCAGGATTTGACTTCGGTTTTGGGAAGGGAAAAAAACGGACACCCCCCCTCCAACCTCTCTGGGAAATGTGTATCTGTGTTACAAATGCCCCAGGCACAACGTTTAACCATATTTTTATTAAAACTGCGACGGTAATAGCCTGCCGACACCAAAAATATGAGACGCCTTTGTTAAAGTCAATGGAGCGCTGTGAAAAAGTGTCGGACCTCTGTGGGAGCTCGTTCTTGGCTGCGCTGTGATTGGTCAATCTACATTCTAGGGTGTGGCTTAGCCAAAGGCGAATTACAAACCAGCTGTGATTTATGAAACAGTGTTATATGAAAAACTGCTGGAAAACAACACATAGTTTTTCTGAACTGAGAGCATGTCCAATTTGAGTGATGTGACTGGTATGAGGGCTGAGAATATTCTTCAGATAAATTATAGATTGTGCAGAGAAATGGTATTCTGGAAATCCAGAGTTCTCGCAAGAGCACAATTAGAATTTGCTCAGCAAGTTACTCTGGCCCCGAGTAATGCTACTCATTAACTATGTCCTTGTAGCCGAGCCGCACCAATCACATCGGTGTATCTAATATAGGCGGGTCAGAGGCGTGTTAAACAGATGGCGACAGCGCTGTGAGTGCGACATTGAAGTCATTAGTAAACATTGTAAGATCGCTATGGATGAACACAAGTTGTTTGAAACTGCTTTCGCCGCTACAATCAACGAGTTAGACTTGGCTTTATGTCTAAAAGAGGAACAGAAGATGGCGCTCAAATCGTTCCTTTTTAAGAAGGACGTTTTAGCTGTTTTGCCAATCTGATACAGCAAGAGTTTAATCTACCAGTTAGCGCCACCATAGGGGCTTAGTGAATACCCACTGGTGATAGGTTGTAGTGTTATCCAATTGCGTACAGTGAGATTTTCAAATGCACGCATAGTGCCGCCCATCGAGTTGAGTCATTTTCATTACTCGATGCCAGACCCTTATATCCTCCGGATTTGGTTCTGGATTTTTCCAGGCTAGAGAAATGGTAACATTCAAATATATTCAACAGGGAATGATGAATTTCGGTGTCTGACCACACCTTCCCTATTGAGATTCCTGCAGAGTACACTGACAAGAAAACAACCTCCACTTAATGAAATGAAGTAAACATTTTGCATAATATTTTTCTGTAGTTCCAAAAAGCCAAATCTTTTTATAGGCTACTTAAAATGCAATTATAAGTAGCTTCGGCAAAGATTTGGCTTGCTGGAACAACCTCCAAATTCTATGCAAAAAGTTGAATTTATTAAAAAGAGAACTTTTTTCATTGTATTTGTGCTTCAAAATCAACTGGCTCCTTGAGGACAGTACACGCCCTACCTGACACATTCACATGGCATGTTTCTGTTACAGTATAGGAAAATCTCAGGTTTATTTGAATAAAAACTGCTAGCGAGCACAGAGTATGTTGCCATGGTAACTGACAGAGTACAGCTGGACTGGCTTTTTGCAACCGTAAACCCAGTTCCCATCAACTCTGAGCAAACTAACGCTGAGTTCACTAAACCCGCTTTTTGAAATACCCCAATTGTCTACATCAAACCCATTTCAGGTGTTTGTTTCCAAAGTCTTTGTCTCATCTGACCTTAGAACCTTGTTTCATTGAAAGTTCTAGTGACATCTCTCAAATTGTAGCAGCTTGAGTTTGTTTGTTGACAGAAAAAATAGTTTGTTTGTAGTGTATCCATTCATAGTTTTCCCTTTGTGTTTTGTTTAGTATATTCCAGTCTTGGTTTTTAGTTTCTCATGGTCATGATTATATCACTTACTTATATTGTCCTTCCTGTGCTTGTTTAAGTTTAGTTCCATTACTCACACCTGGTTTACATTAGTCATTAGTTCAGTATTTAGTCTCCCTATGTTCATTAGTGTTTGGTTAGAATGAGGAACAACTTCTGGGAAATTGTTGGAGAGAGGGGAAATTCTAACAACCAAACTCAGTGATCGCATGAAGTGTAAACTTGATCGAAGGGAACTTTAGCAGTGTGTCACGAATGCTACGGAGGAGTAAAAGGACATGCAAGACATAGTGGAACAAGAGTTAAGAAGACAGAAAGAAAGTTGCTGGTGGAGTTGGTCGACTCTATCGAGACTAGAGCTTGCATGGCCGGGAGTTTGGATGGGAGTGAGAGGGAGCTGGATAAGGGAGCGGAGGTAAGTTGAGTCACTAAAAATAGTATTCAAAATGAATACATTGTGCAGATTGGGCACAATGAGTTGCGCATCTGTCCAAGGAGTTGTGGCATGTGATTGGATGAACCACACAAGCGCCCGTCACCGTCCCGCATCTGTCCAAGGAGTTGTGGCATGTGATTGGATGAACCACACAAGCGCCTGTCACCATCCCGCATCTGTCCAAGGAGTTGTGGCGTTGCAGACTGGGCAGAGTCTGTGGGAATTGGACAAGACAAATTGGGATGGGAGAAAAAATAACCAAATTATTAAATTAAATAAAAGTAAGTATAAACCTGTCTCTAATGTATTCTAAAAGTGTGCATGCAACATTCAAAGTGTTGGCATACAGTATAGTACGAACAGCTTGAATAAAGGAGTGGAGGAAGATAACGAAAGCAGATGTGATAGGGGACATTTCACTGGCATGATTTAGGTCCATTTGTCCCCTTAGAGATAAGGGTCACTGCAATGCATTACCAAGGTATTCTGAGTGACCACCTAACCTATGGTAAGACATTTCTATTCTGATGGGAGTGGTGTTATCCAGAATGGCAATGCTCCCATCCACAGGGCACGAGGGGTCACTGAATGGTTTGATGAGTATGAAAATGATGTGAATCATATGCTATGGCCTTCACATCCACCAGATCTCAAGCCAGTTGAACACCTATGGGATATTTTGGACTGACGTGTTAGACAGCGCTCTCCCACACCATCATCAAAACACCAAATGAGGGTATGTCTTTTAGACACCAGTATGAAAAGGATGCGAGGTCAATAATTCAGCATGTATTTAATATACAGTAATATAATACATTCTAGTGCTGTTATTTACTTAGTTCACACGGAGTAATATTTACAGCAGGAAAGGGTGGTAGAGATGAACCGGATTATTCTATAAAAGAAACCGTCCTCAGAGTGGTGGTTTCCTCCATGTTGGGAGTGGAAGGAGCCGTCTGCAGTGCTGTGGCTTAGTCTACAGGGGACCGTGCCACTGGATGCACCCAGTCACATTAGTCATAATCCTATTAATCCTCTACACCTTAATTAGGCGACTCTAAACCCGTATTATTCAGCCTAATGATTTTGAAATGGAGTGTAATTACTTTGATAATTACTACACCTCACCACACTGCTAGAACCCAAGGAAGATCTAATCAAATATTAGTCGTTATATCCTTTAACATATGCTAACAAGAAGCATCAATATTTAAATCAAATACAAATTGTAGATATCACTTACAGTAAGAACACACATTATTCATTTTCAGTCCATCCTGTTTATTTGCAAATAAAGCCACCCTTCTTTTCAATGACTTTCTTCAGGCTCCCATTCAAATAATCTGTCAGTTTCTTGATTTGTATACAACCAATTTTCTCACACTTCAGAGGGGCCACAAGTGCTCAGTTTAAATCAGGTTAGCCTGGGGTTCAGGTGAATATTTCATTAATTTGTTTTTTTTTCTGGCTAGTGTGTCCAGAGGGAGGCTGGTGAACCTTAATGGAGATGGATAAGCTCATATTAATATATGCACTGGCATAAATGTAGATGAGTTGAACACATTAAACACAGGGTGATACTGTATACAATTCCATTAACTCCAGTTCAGACATTAATATGAGCACATCAATTAAGTTTCACCAAACCTCCACAGGTGGGACCTGGCCAATTACACTCAACATTCAGTTACAGAACTGAAAGCATGGTACAAAAATTACCAGGCTAGTGTCATCTCTGTCTGGTAACCCTTGATGCATTTGAATAAAATGTATCTTGTTGTGTCTATTCACAGACTGGGAAAAAAAGGGAGAGGTTTTCTTTAGGGAAAAAACTATAATTGCATAGATTATTCACATTTAGATTATTCAGTTTCTTGTTTCATGTCTTTGTGTGTATGTTAAAACTGGGATGGAGTCCTAAATATTTTACATATTTTTCAAACAAACAAAGATGTCTGCCTAAAGATTGTCCCGTGTGAATTATTTATCCTAAGTTTCATTTTGAACAAAGCCACTGGGCTGATTTATTGTCTCGATAATTAGTTTAAACCAAATTCCAAACTAAACTTTTCAATTTGGGAATACGTGTGCTCCTAAACAGATGTTTTGTTGTTGCTCCTTCACTAACCCTCTTAATGTGTTCTCTAAAGTAGAAACTAAAATTAAACACTGGTTTATTTTCAAGACTAATACTGATGAGAACTGGAGCATGAAGCACAGCTAAGAAAGCAGCCCGTAACCCACTTTGTTGATGTCAAACCTCTCCCCAGAGGCCTATCAGACATTGTTGTAGCCTTGAACTACCTACACTGACTCTAGTAATTCATATTATTGGAGTAGTAAAACACAGCACATTCCCATCTTAGTAACAAAGGAACTGTTCCAGGAAAACAAGAAATCAAGATATGGGAATGTCCCTTTCCACAGATCTCTTATAAAGGGCAACATTCTTTCAATTTCCTTAAGTGTCCTTATCACACAAAACAAACTATTACCACACACAGACACAGGGTTGCCATCTTTGGGACTTTGGCTGGCGTGAGACTCTGTACAATGTCAGTGTGTGCGAGTGTGGCGAAAATTTTTTGTAAACCTAACCCTAATTTAAAAACAACCGTAAATCTCAGAATTTCTCCCAAATTACATTCTCAGGAAACTATTTTGAAAAACTAAATTACGTTCTATGCCAACCTATTTAGGGTGTTTTTACGTTTGAACTGCACGTTTTGTTATTAGGCTATATATGTACTTGAATTACGTTGCTCCGGTACATTTCGTTTAGCGGATTTATGCGAGAACATTCCATACATTCCATAGCGTGCGAAATTATATTGCAACATTCACAGTTAAGGTTAGGTAGGAGGATACTAACGGTTAAGGTTAGGCATGAGGTTACTAACGGTTAAGGTTAGATATGACGTTACTGAGGTTATGGTTAGAATT
>JACXGM010041126.1:0-10135 GCA_016801145.1 Umbra pygmaea
AACAGCCTGTAGTGTATTGTACCGTAAACAGCCTGTAGTGTATTGTACCGTAAACAGCCTGTAGTGTATTGTACCGTAAACAGCCTGTAGTGTATTGTACCGTAAACAGCCTGTAGTGTATTGTACCGTAAACAGCCTGCAACTCAGCCAGTGATCTCTGGCTTATGATGGGCTTGATTGGGTCCATTTACCCCCCCCAGCCTGTAATGAGGAAATGAGTGGTCTGTGTGGCAGAGCTCGGTAGCTAGCTGGATGCCTGTCACAGCCAGGACAACGCCTGAGGGAAGCCTTCACTGTTTTTAGAGATGGTGAAATACCAATGACAAAACAAGACATATAAATGGGAGATTCATAGTATGGTATGGCAGCAGCATACCAATTAGGGACTGAATGTTTTTACATTTGACTGCACTTTCTGATCAGCTCATAAGTTTATCAACTACATTCCAACCAACAGTGTGAAAATAATAATCTGTAATTTTTTTATTCATACACAAAACAATATTAGGGGAGTTTAAAAAGCAAGTAAAAAGTACATTTGCAGCATGAATTAATAATTAACAATTAGGGGCTTTTAAGGAAAAAATAGATTGCTAAACAAAAATACATAGTTGCAAATGTACAGAAAATGGATTGAGGTGATCAAGTGATATACACATGGGCTGAATTCTCCTGAATTTATTTTGTGTTTAGAGTACTGTCCACCAAATGAAGTCAAAAGTTACACCAACGCAAACTGCAACCATTTCAACGATTTCACTGAGTTACAGTTAATATAAGGAAATAAATCATTTGAAATACAGTCATTATGTCTTAATATATGGATAGTACATGATTAAAAAGAAAAAGATCACAGACGCTTTAGGAAAAAGTGAAGAGGCGTTAATCAGCAAACCAATCAATATGGGTTGTGACCATTTGGCTCATGTAGGCATTCTGTCTCACTGTTGAGGTCAGCCAAAATCTCACCCACACAACACCATCTGCTCAGTACAAGTGAAAGGTAGATTTATTTTTGTAATACTGTTTTGCATTTAGTGTTCGATTTACTTGGTTTTTACTCTACTTACTATCAGTCTATCGCTGTAAGACTTCAATTACACTCTACCGGAGCTGGTGTGGTGGTCCAACTCCAGACTCTGGTCTACATATGCCCCCCGGCGACGGGGTGTTCTAGGCCTGGATAAGCAGACTGTCTGTGCCCTTCTTCTCTGTCTCCCCCTACCTGCCTCCCTGGCTTCTTCTTTCTCGAGTCCTGTCATATAAAATGTATAACAAAAAGACCGCATTTCAAGCGTTTGTGAAGGACAGCGAGAGAGAGGAAAACAATTATATGCCTTAACAATTTAAAGAAAATATCTATTTTTTATATGTAATGATGGTATAAGTGCATATAAGGGACATTTTTTTAGAATCCTTAAATGCGTTCATTCATGTAAAGAAACAAACTAAAATTGGCTCTTGAATTCTTGGTTAGTAACGCCACCAATAAGTCTGCTTTGTCCCGGACAAGTACAAGGTATTGTTTTCCTCCAAAACAGAGCAGTTCGATCTGCTCTCCAACATGCTGGTGATAGATGGGAACGCGGCGATCCAAACCGTGATTATGCGCAAGAAGAAATGGTACAGGCCTCTAATGAAAATGGGCACCTTTGAAGGAGGGTTCAGCCCACAGCGGGATCCAGAACTCCAGGTGATTCCAGGTGCCCTTTCCACTGGCTGGACTTTCAGAGCATGTGAGTGTGTCAACCCAGCATGCCGTGGGCCTTTATTAGGAACAAAATCATGAGAGTTACACAGTTTGGGCCCAAGGTGAGAGGGGAACAGCTTGGTGCAGTCATCTTTAGCTCTAAGGCTCTACCGACAAGAGTTCTGACTGCTCTAGCAGGGAGCTGCCATTCAGATGACACACAGTCAGATGGATAAGACCGACAGAAACACCGACAATGACTGGGCCTGCATGCTTGGCTGGGAGAAAGTCCCTGGACCGAAGGGGAAAATCATCATTGCATCATAAAAACATCACGTCCCATGACAGCTGCCTGCTCTCTCTAATCTTCCATTCAAACTATTAGGTTCAGATGCCACCTCCATGTCCACAGGTTAACAGGTTCATGGAAAGACAGCTCAGGTCAGGGATAACACGGAGTAACCGTTCTTCAGTGACTACACTGTGTGCACAATTATTAGGCAAGTTGTATTCTTGAGGATTCTTTTTATTATTGAACAACTACAGTGCCCTTGTCAATCCAAGATGTAAATACACCTCAAACCTGAACAGTTAAGAAAGTAAAAGTGAGGTCTTTGCTTTCTTTGGAAAATATATATATGTGCACAATTGTTGGGCAACTATTAGTGTGCAGAATAATTATGCAAACACATGAAAAACTTGAAGTTTCCAATCTCACTTGTTGACTTCCATCTGTTAAAGTGAGAATAATAAACAAACAACATTTCTGACATTTCAAAACAAATGATTGACCAATATAGCCACCCTTCTTTTCAATAACAGTCACACTGGAGTCTGACACTTCATGGAGTATGTAAGTTTCTTGATCTTTTGACGATCATCTTTTTGTGCAGCAGCAACCACAGCCTTCCAGACACTGTTCAGAGAGGTGTACTGTTTTCCTTCACTGTAAACCTTTACTGGCTAGCCATGCAGTGGAGTACTTCGATGCATGTGATGGAGCATTGTCCTGCATAAAAATCATGGTCTTCTTGATGCAGACTTTTTCCTGTACCACTGCTTGAAGAAAGTGTCTTCTAAAAACTGGCAGTAGGTTTAAGAGTTTGAGTCCATCTTCAAACCGAAAACATCCAACTAGCTCATCTTTAATAATACCGGCCCATACCAGTAACCCACCTCTACCTTGCTAACGTCTGAGTCGAAGTGGAGCTTCTTGAAACTATTTGCAACAAAATGTTTGATGAATCTGTGCCAAGTATCTCAGCAATTTTAAGAGTGCTGCATCTGTCTGAAAGCCGTTTTTCAATTTTAAAGTCAGTTAAATCTCTTTTTTCGCCCATTTTGCCTGAGGTGCTGCCTAATAATTATGCACACCTTGACAGGGTATTGATATTCTTATGCCACACCCTCTCTAATTACATAAATAAACATCACCTGATATGCTTAAATCTAATAGACATTCAAGTTTATACAGCTTGGACAAAGTTATTTTACTTCTACTTTTGCAATGTAGTGTTTTTCACCCGTGTCCGACGAGCACCTTGTGCAATCCTGTTTTACTCTACACCAAGCAGCGTCCTTTTCTCTCTCTTTTTTCCATAATACAGCTTGGAGTTGGAAAATATGCATAATAATAATGATGTTATGGTCAAAATACTGACTTGTCTAATAACTGTGCACAGTGTATTAAGTGATCACCTCTTGTGCCATTAGTCAATATCTGCTAAGCAAACACTTCCTGAATCCAAAAATCAACCCTTTTCATCTACAAAATAGTCCACACTTCACATACTGCAGCCAGGAGTGGTTTAATAAAACAGTAGGTGGAATCAAGGATGAATAGGAATGTCTAACTGGGATCATACAATCTGTTTATCTACACCATCTAGCAGTATTTCATTAAGAACAGAGATCTTGTGATCAAATCTGTGGAATGAGGAGTACAGACATATCCAGTCCAGCTTTGAGGTGCTTTAGAGTGGCAAGCAGAAAGGATGTGTTCATTTCTCTGTCATTTGGGTCTGTGGCTGACCATCCATTGCTCCCACCAAAACCCAACCTGCCGCACACACACATAGCATCCCCCCAGCCATACAAAAGGGCCTGGGCCTGTTTAATACACCGACAGCCATCCTTCAGGCGAGACGGACAATAACCTAGCAACCTATCACCCTATCACCCTGAATTCCCTGACATCATAGCATTGCAGTCATGTGCAGTAAAGAGGAGAGATTCCAAAATGTTTTCCTGTTCTTGCAAACCCGAACTCTAGGATATATACAGACTTATACAAATATTCTCAATACAGCAAGAGCCAAGCAAAGAGAGGTCAAATCAGGTAATCCTCTATTATCCAATAACAAATAAGTCATGCAGTTGCCTGTAACACATCATAAAAGAACATTCAACAAGTTTTAAAACAAAGACATATCGTAGAAAACTCAGCAGTGTGTTATCTCGGGACCTGACCCGAGTAGCTTGAGAAACGTCTCATGAAAAAAATAGCCTTCCAAAAGCAAGCTCGGCACAGAGACTGTCTACATGTGACCAGAAAAATGAGGCCTAGCATTCCTTCATACCTCTAGCGCCACACAATTTCACAGTTCTAGGAGTAGGGATTAAGATCCCCCTCTGCTGGTGACACAAAGTATCACAGCAGATTTGCCCCACAGAGTAAGTAAGGGATAGTAATTTCATACCTTTGGAAGGTTGGCCAGTGAAGTGGGGGCGAGGGTCCGCTCACTGTCTGGCTCGGTGTGTGAGGTAACCTCTTTACGCCTGACATCCAGGATCAGCTGGGCAAGGAAGTTCTGCTGAAAGCGAGTCCGTTTGCCCAGAGCCCCTGTGTGAAGCAAAGACTTTCTCCAATTACTAAATACTGACCAAAACTGTAGCATTTTTAAAAGGCCAGGTTGTTAATGTACAGTATGTTGAAGCTGGTCTAAGCCTACTGGTCTAAGCTCACTGTACACCTACCAGTCATGTCCATCTCCAGGCCAGAAAGCTCCTTTGCCCGTTGGAAGTGCTCCTTGGCTGGGTTGTACTCATAATATGTCAAGGAGGTATAGCCACACTCCAAGTGAAACTGGATTAATAAGTTCTGGAGGGTTCCATCAGAGAAGAGTGGCTCATACATCATTACTGCAGAGACAATAAGGAATACAAGAGTAAGAATGAGAGCTTATTCCACTTCTTTTAAATGTTCATTTGAATTAATAAAAACTTAGCTACTCTCAGTTCAGTGCAAAACAAATCTGTTTCAGAATGCAACTTCAAAACATACTATGCAATTTCTGCTTTTAACACTGAAAGATGGGGCATCTCATGCCTGATTTGTGAAACTGGGCAAAATTTGACACTGGATTTGTGAAACTGGGCAGAAATTCTCAGGAGAACCGAATAATTCACATTCTTTAAGTAATAGCATCATAAATACATACATTATTATTTTAGTTGAATAACAAAGCTGTTCGTAAAAAAAATACTTCAAAAAGCATAGTACAAATTAGGGATGAGCGTGGTTAATCAAATAGCCAAATATCGTAAACATACAAAAGTTAGTATTCAAATAATTTTGAAAGTAGTTGAATGTAAAAATAATTTTTTTAAATATGAAAAACCATTATCTAAATTAAATATAAAAATAAGCTTTCCATGCGTTATGAATTCTATTAGTTGTGACGTTTGAAATGATTAAAAAATAAGCAAAAACTGTAGGCCATGTGACTTTATGTTTCGCTGCAGTCTCCTTTCATTTGGCACTCTCCTTTCATTTGGGAAAATGTCTAGCTAGCAGTGTGAGGGTGTAGAAGCATTTCAATCATGTTGAGGAGGATCAAAAAGCTGTAGTAGCCTATTCTGGTGATAGGCCAAACTAGACCGGATGAGTTGCATGCTTTTTAGGGTGCTGCACCTGGAACATTAGTGAATGAACATCTACAAAAACAGAGATTTTCTTTGATTTTACTTGTAGGGTAGAGTGGAGTAATGTGAGTTGTTTTTTACTTTCATGTTTCTTTGACTATAGGCTGACTTGAAACAGGAACAAACTACTGCAAACACCAACATTTTAGGATGTGTGCTATCAATTGTAGCCTTAGCAGTGTGCCTAACTCAAATAGACAATGAAAGACTCAAAAAAAATTGCTCAACTTGTCCCATGGTTGGGGTAAAATAATCCATCTGAGAGGTTAAACTGAGTCATCTGTGAAAACAGGCCTACTAACCATTACAGTAACTGGATTGAAGAGTATAACTGTAATTATAATTATTAACAATTAAATCCACCAATTTTGCTGACATTATTGGTGTTCATTAAATAAATATTACAATTAACAAGTTCTAATCCTGAAGATGGTTTGCCAAGTATCTAGGATTAAGAAATAGATATGGAGTCTTGAATTAAATAGTTATTATTTTGAGGAACTTCCAAAGGCTATTTATTTTAACCCCCCCGATTTTTTCCTCCCGATTCCCTCTATAATCCTGCCTTGTACAGATCTGTGGGATGACGAGGGGCACGGGATGATTACTTTCACTGACTATACTTCTGATATAGCTATTTTGTTTAACACTTTGTTGACTCGCAAATGTATGTTTCGTATAATAGCAAACTTTGTACCCTATTAAAATGATATAACCCTGGTTGAACTTAACACAAATGCTCTGTCTCATTTTGCACCACTCCCTTTTCCAAAGCCTTGCTCATTATGCCACCAATGCTACAGTTATTTTTGCACTGCCACTTTGTATTACCATAAATCCACCTCACTCTCTCTCTCTCAGATCCTACATCATATTGACTGTATAGTATATTGCCTCGCCACTGTACTTACCAAATACCTACCTCCATATGCTGACATGTGTTGTACTAACTGTACACATTCTTATTTGTTTAAACTGAAGTTCTGCACACTATATTCTTGTTTTTATTATTTTTATTCTGTACTTCTTCTAATGTGTAACTATGTCTTCTGCACCTCAGCACTTTTATCTTGGCCAGTTTGCCGTTTCAAATGAGATCTTGTTCTCAACGTGCTTACCTGGTTAAATAAAGGTTAAATAAATATAAATATAGAAAACTACCAATGGAGTTAACAAAACATTGATGTCAATTAGCAATATGTACAGTGTGTCAACAAGAAACATTATACCGATTTATGATAATATTCAGGTGAGCAAGAAAATGTTGGTCTTCCTTAAAGGTCTCTGTAGCAAGATAATCATAGTATGGTGACTATTGCATTAACTTAGAATTTTGGTGTTTAATTAAAAGCTTCAAATACAATAATGAACCTTTCAGCCTGTGCAGGGTGACATTTAGAATTGTTCTACAGTGGGGCAAAAAAGCATTTAGTCAGCCACGCAAGTTCTCCCACTTAAAAAGATGAGAGAGGCCTGTAATTTTCATCATAGGTACACTTCAACTATGAGAGAAAAAATGAGAAAAGAAAGGAATTCATAAATTGTGGTGGAAAATAAGTATTTGGTCGATGACAAAAGTTAATTTCAATACTTTGTTATATACCCTTTGTTGGCAATGACAGAGGTCAAATGTTTTCTGTAAGTCTTCACAAGGTTTTCACACACTGTTGCTGGTATTTTGGCCCATTCCTTCAGAGCAGTGATGTTTTGGGGCTGTCGCTAGGCAACACAGACTTTCAACTCCCTCCAAAGATTTTCTATGTGGTTGAGATCTGGTGACTGGCTAGGCCGGGACCTTGCCAGGACCAGGACCTTGAAATGATTCTTACGAAGCCACTCCTTCATTGCCCGGGCGGTGTGTTTGGGATCACTTTCATGCTGAAAGACCCAGCCACGTTTCATCTTCAATGCCCTTGCTGATGGAAGGAGGTTTTCACTCAAAATCTCACGATATATGGCCCCATTCATTCTTTCCTTTACACGTATCAGTTGTCCTGGTCCCTTTGCAGAAAAAACGCCCCAAAGCATAATGTTTCCACCCCCATGCTTCACAGTAGGTATGGTGTTCTTTGGATGCAACTCAGCATTCTTTCTCCTCCAAACACGACAAGTTAAGTTTTTAACAAAAAGTTCCATTTTGGTGTACCTATGATGAAAATTACAGACCTCTCATCTTTTTAAGTGGGAGAACTTGCACAATTGGTGGCTGACTAAATACGTTTTTGCCCCACAGTATGTAGTTTTATGGAAATTTAAATTGGATTACAAAGTTTTAGTGCACCTGCTCGCCTCAGCAACGCTTGCGATGACGAAAAAAGTAGACTTGAAACGTGATATTAAGATTCTTTAATCGAACCTCACTTTGCACAATGTGGCACACTGCAGTTGACTGTGTACTGTAACATGTCTCATTGATCCCTGTGGGTTCTAAACCTGCATCTTATGTTTTGGTCTGGTATCGGAGGTGTTATGATGACAAAAATTTTTCAAGTTTATTGTCCTCCATGTTTAATAAATTGATTTTAAAACATTTGGCCTATGAAATCATTGGTAAACATTAGATAGCATAATACTTGAATTTAAATGGCATCTAAACCTATTATACACCTTGAGAAATTCTTAGTTTTTGTCCTGTGTTCAAACACAACATACAGTTCATTGTAGTTTATGCAGCTCCAGCCAACCTGGCAAAACCTTTGAGGGAAGATTTCTCAGAGGTGGAATTACAAGTGTCTCAACCTTTAAGGCATCATAACCTTTCCATTGTTTTTTGAACTGCAGTGTCTGATATACAATTTTGAAGCTCTGGGACCGTAGATTCATGATATGCAAATAAAAAGGAACAAATTCAACTTTTGCAATGAAGCTTAAAGGTGGAGAGTCACGTATTAGGTTAATCAATGACATCCCTTAAAGACCATCTAGTAATTGATAAGAACTTAGTGCACATTCCCAGGAGGCTATTGGTCAGCAACACATCGAGCGAGGGAGACCTTGAGGAAACACATTAACGAGACAAGCAGAGAGTGGGCAGGAGCAGAGGTGTTTTGGCTGTCCTTTGCTCTACCTCTGCCTGTCCCATATGATGATCAGTTTGGTGTTGCTGGAGGCCGTGTACGGCATGGTGATTATCCCTGGCTCCTAAGGTGTATAATTCATGGTGCAGTGTACCCTCGCCTTCCCCCGTTCAACATTTATGAAGCAGCCCAGGCCCGTGCCAAGGAGATTTACTCTGCGCCTTGTGTGTCACCTTCACCACAGCCATTTCACACCAACAAATGAGCTCCCTGGGTTGTTTTGACATGTGCGATGGGAGGGGGCGTTTTTGTAAGAATGAAATAATACCACAAAAACCGTGTGGAGTAAGAAGTGCAACATCTTGACAGGAGTTAAGAAGATTACTCACAGAACTCATAGCTCCTTATCCAATGTCACCTCTGGATAAGAGGAAATAAACAATGTGGATGTGTGTTGTCGGGAACAATCCCTTAGTCTTTCCAGGTTGCCAGAGTGCATGCAATCTACACTGAAACACACATCCATTACAGAGCAGGATATCCTCCTGGGTCAGATCACAAAACACTGCACCTACCTTCCCACATATCATCAAAATGTTTGCAAATTTGATACCTACAGAGTGCAACTCTCAGCTAAGAGACAACGTGACATTGCATTCAACCACTTTGAAAAACCCTGAAAAACTGAACATATAACCTTAAAGCCAGTTTCACTGATTTTCTTTCTGAATGAATGACAAGTATTAACATTGCCTGGGTGACATTCATTATTAGATAGAAAACTAGCAGGGTAAGAGTGGTAATTCCCAGGCTATAACCTCTGAAAGACAGGTAAATCTTAGGTAATTTTGTCAGCATTACGACGGGGTTCATACACTATGTGAACTGCTATGGCCGGCCAACGTTGATCAGGGGAAAAGGAAAACTCAAATCCTCATTATTTATATTCTGTTCCATATTAAAGCACCGCCCTTGCCAAATCGTGATTCAACCAAATAATCAGTGACAAAAAACAGGTACAATGCATATCATTATTTCAAGTGTTAGAGCCACTACTGGCAGTCTATACTCCACAGGGGAGATTGCCTTGGATATAATATTTGCATAGGCCCACATAACAAATTGACATTAACCTTCAAGGGCTTACAGACTATGTTTTTATTAGGTCTGTTATCATTGTCTGATTTATTAAGTCTCAGGAAATGTTATGGCAGTGTAAAAAAAAAATATTTCCAACAATAACAGTCAGTGCATGAAATACATAATTTCACCCGATCCTCTGTCACCTCAAAATCAACAGCAATATGAAAAGCGAGGGGGAAAATGGATTGTAAAAATCCCCCTTTCTGTCTGCATGCCTTTCACACTCAGATTACAGAGCACTAAAAGGTATTGTGTGCTCTTTCACTGGCCGCTCCCCTGGAATATGGATTGGCAGTCTGTTCCATTGCCTGTAGAGCTTCTTCACACACCCCCACACCCCCACCCCCCCACGGTCCCACAC
>JACXGM010041127.1:0-10218 GCA_016801145.1 Umbra pygmaea
GTACATGCCTGTGTGTTGTGTACATGCCTGTGTGTTGTGTACATGCCTGTGTGTTGTGTGAGAGATGAAAGAATACTTGTACACACACAGTAATTATGGTGTACGAATGTGTGTATATTAGTGTGTGTTTGTGAGTGCTTATGCACATGTGTGTGAGTTTATGTGTGTGTGTAGTGTGCACTCTACACAAAGTGTTGACGGTTTCTATTCTAACTGGTTCGGTTCCGTCTGGTTCTGTCTCATCTGGTTCTGTCTCGTCTGGTTCTGTCTCATCTGGTTCTGTCTCGTCTGGTTCTGTCCAGCCACCCGCTGTTCCCTCTGCTGGCTTTGGTGTTTGAGAAGTGTGAGCTTGCTACCTGCTCTCCGCGTGATGTCACAGCCCTGCCAGTCCCGCCCCACCTCCAAGGCATAACCAATCACAGTGATGTATGCTCCTCCGACTCCTTCAATGATGACATTGCAGCATTTGCCAAACAGGTGAGTTACAGCCCCAAGAGCCAATCAGATAACAGCTGTGGAATCTGTTGTTGGTTTGTACATGGCTATTTGTGTGTTCTACTGGATTCATTTGTAAAAAAATAACAATTTGTTCTCAAAATGTCTCCCTTTTAACATTAAGTATATAAATAATAAACTGTATGTGTGTATGTCATAGTGGTGGCAGGTATTGATGAATATCCAAATGTGTGTGTTTATTATGGAACCATGGGAATTCTTTCATGTGTTTCAGATTCGTTCAGAGAAGCCAATTTTTTCTACAAATCCGGAACTGGACAACCTGGTAGGAAGACAAACACATGTTCTAAGGGAAAATCAACCAATTGCATGTAGCCGACATGCAAAGACAACATTAATGAATGCTATAACTTGAATCTTACACAAAAGATCTTGTCTGTATTTTCAACAATGAATTACTAATGTGTAGGCTACTTTTATGTCACTCCTAGACCATGGTGATGTACTTTACATGTCACTCCTAGACCATGGTGATGTACTTTACATGTCACTCCTCGACCATGGTGATGTACTTTACATGTCACTCCTAGACCATGGTGATGTACTTTAAATGCCACTCCTAGACCATGGTGATGTACTTTACATGTCACTCCTAGACCATGGTGATGTACTTTACATGCCACTCCTAGACCATGGTGATGTACTTTACATGCCACTCCTAGACCATGGTGATGTACTTTACATGCCACTCCTAGACCATGGTGATGTACTTTACATGCCACTCCTAGACCATGGTGATGTACTTTAAATGCCACTCCTAGACCATGGTGATGTACTTTAAATGCCACTCCTAGACCATGGTGATGTACTTTACATGCAGGCACCAGCGTCTGTGTTGGAACCTTTGGATACAGTTGATCACGCAGTCTTGTGTTTTATCTCGGTTTTCATGCATATCATTGTGTTTATTTTTCATACTTTGGTTGGTTGGGACTCCCTGACTGCTAGTGATAGACTTTGTTTGATGTTTGTATAAGGATCTTAAGTAGAACGTTCCTAAATATCTTACTTCAACAACTAATTTGAAAAACATCAGGTATAAAACCCGCTCTGAAGAACGGCTAACTTTTGAGGTACCATGGGTCTATTCAGAATTGGGTAAACCTGCCCTAATTTACCATGCCCCACACTCATGGAATGGTTTATAACTACGTTTTAAAGCACGTTTTAAACGTGATAAATTAACGTTTCACGGTGACTGGTTTTCTTAATTCTCTCCTTAGATGATTCAAGCCATTCAAGTACTACGCTTCCACCTGCTGGAGTTAGAAAAGGTGAGCATCTTGAGACATCTAAATTCATTCACTTTCACCCAACCGGCGCACCCACATTCAATGCCTTTTTCCCTGATAATGATCCACTGAGTGACACCCTCTGCCCTTCACTAGGTCCATGACCTTTGTGATAACTTCTGCCATCGCTACATCACCTGCCTGAAGGGTAAGATGCCCACAGACCTGATTCTGGATGATAGGGATGGTGGGTCCAAGTCTGACATGGAGGACTTCACTGGCTCCTGTACCAGTCTGTCAGAGCAGGTAGGTGACCCACGAAGGAGGATAGGCTACTTGAAGAAGCACAGAAAGTATATTGTCTCATTGCTCTTGTGGTTGAAGCTGCGATCACACTGGTTCACCGGAGGAACGCCGTCTTGCCTTGCAGCTTTGTGTTACAAAGGCTGATGCAGAAGCGTTCTGTGTGTTGCAAGTTTTGGATTTATTGAACAGTACGTATTTGCTTGGAAGAAGTGGTAGCAATGGGTGAATTTGAACATGCGTGTCACAGAATAGGCTGGTGTGTGAAGGAGGAATGGAGACCAGACAGGAGAATGCGGGTGTTGTAGCTTTTATTTATGAACAATCCAGGGAGTATACAACGGTAACGTAGTTGCAGTTGAACAGTGTAGTGAGTGCACAACAATATATATAGTATTTATAATACTCCTACACTCTAACGCGGCATAGACACGGAAAACAATATATATACACAGAGCATATGCATAAACTCAAACACAACACTCTTTTCACAACTTACATCTAAAGGTACAGCTCCCGGACGTCAGCAATCCAATAATCCTAATAAGACCTGATAATTGCTCTAGGTGAACAGGGGATGGCGCCATACTTAAGACACTATACATAATAAATACAAACATTAACCAACAGTGCAATGCACTAGCTTAATATAAGGAACAAATATAATACAGATAAGTACATCATTGCAGTAAATACACTCAGAGTCCTTTTCTCAGTCTAATGGCACGCCAACTCAGTCTGGGCTGACGTGACAATGCATAAATGTTTGTGGATTGGTCACTGTCGTCTGGTCGATGCGGATTAAACTCTGTCATGCAGTTGTGTGGAACTTTTGGTTATCTCTTTCTGTCTTTTCCTCCCTCTTGTAGAATCAGTCATGGTTGCGTGACCCAGATGATTGTGTGTCCACACCGCTCGGGACTCCCGGCACATCCTGTGGCCTGCCCTCACACAGCACTGACAACTGCAGCGATACGGGTACCTCTAAAACACTAACTTACGCACACACCTGAGCAAACACTTACTTATCTATCATTGTCACCCTTGTTCACACCTCAAGTCCTTATGCTTGCCCATCTGTCCTAATTCTTAATTTGGTTCTCAAAGTTGACATTAGGGATCTTAAGAAGCAGGAAGAATAAGCAAGCGTAAAGCCTTGAGTATACTTGCTGTGGTCGACCTGGCGCATGCCAATGTGACGTCAAAATTATGTAGATTTCACTGGCGCGCGAGGTTTTAGAGTGAGCGAGCAAGCATAATAACACAGTTAATGGTTCATAATAAAACAGAAACGGTTCATAACAACACAGTTAAGATCATCTTAGCCACTGTTGACATTTACGTCAATGCTGCTGCCAGTTCTGCCATCGTTTACCTTTTTCTTCTTCTTCTAGTCCATAGAAATAGTAAAGTCGGTCTCCTTTCCTCAGTTTCGACCCCTCTGTTCAGGAGAAGACTGCAACTAGTGTTGCGAGCACCACGCACGTGTATAAATAGTTACGGCTCTCCCATGACATCACATTGTCGCACGCCAGGTCGGCAATAGCGAGTATACTGAAGGTTTAAGGAATTGAACGACTTTGAAAAGGGCTCCTTTTTTAGCGGCAAAAGGGGGACCGACATACACAATATTAGGTAGGTGGTCATAACGGTGTATATTTTAACAGTGTATATTTTGATAAACTTAATGACAACTAGTTCTAAAACTGTTTGACCGGTAGTGTACATACTGTATGTACATACACCCACACACGCTCGCACACTACGTACTGTGATAACGCCATATCTCTTTTGTTATTTGGCAGGGGATGGTTTGGATGGGGGCGCGGCCTCCCCCAGTACGGGAGAGGAGGACGAGAACGACCGGGACAGGAGGCACAACAAGAAGAGAGGCATTTTCCCCAAAGTGGCCACCAACATCATGCGAGCCTGGCTCTTCCAGCATTTATCAGTAAGAACAGAGCTTCTCTTTTCCTTGCAGACACTGACTTTGGAATCAACAGAGACGAGAAGAGAGGAAGGAGGTGTAGAGAGAGGAGAGGGTGTGAACAGAGAAGGGGCTATGGT
This sequence comes from Umbra pygmaea, assembly GCA_016801145.1. Classification (NCBI taxonomy): domain Eukaryota; kingdom Metazoa; phylum Chordata; class Actinopteri; order Esociformes; family Umbridae; genus Umbra; species Umbra pygmaea. Next base: position 4,119 of record JACXGM010041127.1, read on the forward strand.
ACAAAAAATAAACAATTTGAGTTTAATGATAGACAATGTGTGAATAAGATTTTTTTATTTAAATAATTCTGAACAGAAAGTAACTCGCTGTGTGATGTAGCCTCATAATTAGCAGTGAAATGAAGAAGCTAAAAAAAGGCATTCTCACTAATTATGACCAAGCCAAAGAGAGAGAGAGAGAGAGTGAGAGAGAGGTTGAAAACATGGAGACCGTTGGGCAAAAGGTCCTGACGTACATTACAGGTCAATTGGGTTCATAGAATTGGACTTGAATATAGATGCAACGTCAGTCATCAGTATTCCTGTAATGTGTGTGTCTCCTTTGGGTTTTAATTCTACGTAGATACCTGTTTAACTTTTGTGTGAAATGTGCCAAAATGATACAATCTTCTTTGCGGAGTCTAAATTAATTTCAAACCCAATAAAGCCATTTGCTCTGATTGTCTCTTTTCAGCACCCTTACCCATCGGAGGAGCAGAAGAAGCAGCTATCACAGGACACGGGGTTGACTATACTGCAGGTCAACAACTGGTCAGTCAATAACCAATGATCAGCTCTGTGTTTTACTACTGTACTGCGTCCTTCATCACCTGTCTCATAGCGTGACCTCCACTGACCCATCAATACTGATCAATCAATTATAAACCAGAGATCCATACTGCCTCTATCCTAATGTGAACCAACATTGAACTGTGACGGGATTAATTGGTTGTCAAAGTGAAAAGGTTAAAGGGCAATTTCACCACTTTTCAACTTAATTTTCCTTAACTTGTCAGCAAACCTGTATACATTATGTGAAAAGAAAACAATTGTCTATTTTATATTGTGGTATGTAATAAAACAATTTTATCCTAAAATATAGTTCTCGACAAAGAAACAATGGTTTTCAAATCCTGCAATGGGTTTGTAGCTATAGTGTTTTTATCATAATAAAAAACATGACAATAGTGTGCATACTTTCACCTACAGTATGTAGAGGACTCCATCACCATCAATAATTGTTTGTAAAATGAAACGTCCACTTATTTTTACAACAGACATTTTGTCAACATTGCTGATTCCAATTAAAAACGTATGGTTAGAAAAAACATTGGATTTGCCAATGTAGCACGTTTTTGTAATCTTTTCAACGATAAGAACCACATTAATGTTAACCAAAAATATCAATATCAAACAAATATACAGAGAATCTTTTATTTTTCTCTCCAAACTCTAGTTGTGTTTTATTCCATTTCTCTACAGGTTTATCAATGCAAGACGGAGAATAGTGCAGCCCATGATTGACCAGTCAAATCGCTCAGGTAACACGGTTGCTGCTAGCTGTATTTTATTTTCACATGCTTCAGGGACCCAATAGTGATAAATACACATAACATGGAATTAAGTCAATAAAATATAGATTTCTCTGTTTTTTTTTAATAATGTTTCTATTAAACGTACAATATGTAGTTTTTGGCCGCCAGGGTGCTCTCAATCAAAACAATAGCAAAAGATGTACTTGGATGACGTCGGGAAGTAGCGTGGGATCATGGGTTTTGTTATCGTCGTCAATGACAACCTTCCAATCTAGTGTCTCCGGCAGAAAAAATGTTCACTGACAAAGTAATGTATTGTTAAATATATTATAACTTTATTCACGTTATGTTTGGTGGTTCCCTGGAACTTAGAGCAACTACAGCATTCAAAGGTTATATGACGCCATTGACCGAAGACAAAATGAAATGTCCCGTGTCTACGAAATATTAATAAATTTCTCTGGATTTGAAAGTTTAGTGGAAACATTTAGGATAATGTAAGTACACAACTAAGAAATATATATAATATAGGTATAGTGATGTTTGCTTTTTTAATGCAAAGTACGTCTTTTGTTATTGTTTTGGAAAACTACATATTGTACCTTTAAGTTTGAATGGTCTCTATGTGTGTGTACTGTGTATTGATATATGACCTGAGATTTGGGCTAGGTGAATGACGTGGTTGTGTTGTGTTGGGCCAGGTCAAGGCGGTCCTTACAGCCCAGAAGGAGCAGCGCTGGGGGGTTACGGACTGGATGGCCAAACACACATTGGTCTACGGGCAGCAGGTAAGAGAGTGAGGAAAGACCGGGAACAGGAAGGTATAATCCTGGAAGTAATTCATAATTTCCCATAACAAATGCTCAATTCCACTTTCTGTTTTTTATCGTCTTGCTACGGTGTGACTCAGGGCCGGCCCGAGGCAAAAGCAAACTAAGCGGCTGCTTGGGGCCCCCTGGCCAATTGAGTGCACAGGTGACTCCGTGTGGTGGGAGGGGGCCCCCAATCAAATTCTGCTTAGGGCTCCCAAAAGGCTCGGGCCGGCACTGGTGTGACTTACTGAACAAAACCTTTGTGTTTTGAGTAATTCTTCGGTTCACTTATTTGATGGTATGACATGTTTTTGTCTCTGTCTTCTTCCCTCTACTTCTCGATCTCACTCTCTCCAGGTCTCCAGGGGATGCCGTCTCTTTCAGGGGAGTACCCCGGAGCCCTGCTGTCCCAAACAGGCTACCCCCACGCCGGCCCACCCCTGCATCCATACGCCGGCCCCCACCCCGCAATGCTGCTGCACCCGCCACCCCACCCCCATACGGCCGAGCCCCTGATTGGCCAGGGCCTGGACATACATGCCCACTGAAAAGGGAGGGTGTCTGGGGGAGGGGGCACCCTGAGGTGATGGGCTCGCACAACCGGCACACGCTACACGACGGAATGTCTCAGCCTAAGCTTTTATTTACGATGGAAGCCTCAGGCCGAGAGTTCATATTCTGTACTACAGAACATCTGAGCATGTGCATTTTCATTCCCTCTGTGAGACACAAACCTCCACATAGTCAAACCAACGTCCACAGAAAACGCTAGTGTAACCCCCCCTACGCACAAGCACCCAGCCCTGAGTATAGCCTCAGTAACACACTTCGCTACATTCCATCTCACAGCCAGACTGAGTGTGAGCCGTGCCCGCTTTAGTGTGGACGAGTTTCCTCAGAGCCCTTGCCCCTCTACATTCTCTACAGTGTCAGGGAACAGTCAGACGCGTGGGATAGCGCCCCCTCTAGGAGTGTAAAGGATTCCTCCTCATGGACCAATTGCCAGCCAACATGTCTCTCTCGCTCTCTCTCTCGCTCACCTGGCCAACCGAACGGACAGACAGACGGACACAGGTCAGACCCACGGTTCCCGACCCAGCTGTGTGACCTTAACCTCAAAGACCCTCTACGACCCCAAAATCCAGTCCCGCCAGCCTTACGACCTCACACAGCCCAGGCTTTAAGCGCTGGCGTTGGATAAGACACGAGTGATGAACTCTGACCTCCGGCCTTGCCCAGTCTTCCCACACTGACAACATTTACACACATTCTGTACACACACCTTATTTAATTTAATTATTTTCTTTCTTGTTTTGTATTTATATGTGTGCCAGACAGACCTTATTAAAGTCTTAGCAGGGCGTCACGCAGCATGACTGTAGTACACTACGAATGAATTAAATCTGTCACTCTTTATTGGTTCAAAGATGTGTTTTGTTTAGACACGCTGGAATAAGTTAATCACTAACCTCCTTAAGATCCGATCAGACAACAACAGTACAGATTACTGTGGGATCCAAACAATAGGTCACACATTTGTATCACATACAAACACACACACACACACACGTTCCTACTGAACCAATTGATGACCCATGTTGTCTGCTTTTGGGCTTTAGGAGGACAGCCAAATAAGGACTAAACAATTGCTCTGTCTTCCTCTGTCCCATATGGGCCCAGAATGTTGATAATGATAACTGATGACAGTTATGATGTTACAGTTAGGATATTGCTTATAATATTAAAACCTTTTTGTAAAAAAAGAAAATGTGTGAATCCTTTTTTTTTTTAGAGTATGCGCTCTAATAAATTGTAATAATTGTCCGTTGGATGTCAAGGGTAATTAGTGTAGGGAAATTGGTATTTTGTAGTCTTGAAGTAAAAAAGCAGTTGTCTAGTCACTGTACAGCTCTGGAAAAAGTAAAGAGACCACTGCAAAAGCTTCTCTGATTTTACTATTGATAGTTATGTGTTTTGGTAAAATTTACATCTTTGTTTTATTCCATAAGTTACTGACAATATTTCTCCCAAATTCCAAATAAAAATATTGTAATTCAGAGCAGATATTTGCAGAAAATGACAAATAGTCACAATAACATAAAGGATACAATGTTGCCAAACCTCAAATAATGCAAAGAAAATAAGTTAATATAAATTTTCAAACAACACAATACTAATGGGTAAACTTAGAAAGAGTTCAGAAATGTTTTGAGGTGGTACAGTATAACTTTGAATTTCAATCATACAGTAGCTTTCATGTGTCTTGCATGCTCTCATTTCACATTGATTGTGTGTGACTTTATGCCACTCCTGGCACAAAGATTCAAGCAGCCTGTGTTGGAATTCAACAGACACTGGAATGGAATGTCTGCCATACATGTAGAGATGCTTTTTTAAGAAAGATCTGCAGTTGTAACTCTTCCAGAGCTGTATATCCCCTAACATACTGTAGTATGTATTATTTAGATACAAAATTATAATTATAAATGCAATGCATGGTACAAGTATTATATGTATTATACATATAGAATCAGACTGTTAGAACTAAATGCATTTTTTATTTCTTTTAAATTGATGTTGGTGAGACCATTCTTTTTGTTCCATTAGCATACACCTTCGTCCCTCTCTCTTAATGTAGGCTTATGTTCCATGTATCTTCGTTCCCTCCATCGTTCTTCCCTTCGACATTCCCTGCTCATTCCCTTTAAGCCTCCTCCCATCCGCCCTTTGCAACACGGTTCAAATCCAAGCCAAAGCGATCACTCATTTAACACATCGGACCTGTCCTAAACTCTCCTCCAACCCAACATTCATTCATTCCTCTACTCCAAGCCTAATCATATGATCGATGCAGCCTGCAGCAGGGGTCAGGGGTCAGAGTTCATATAAGGGTCAACAGGAAACAGTCAGACTCTCTTAACATTTAGTGCTGACCTCATGTCCCAACACTTTTAATTTCTGTTCCTGTCCACACATGAATTCACCTCATCTGTCCTTCTGTCTCTCTCTTTGTAAAAGACATATCCTTACATATATCTGTACAATTTATCTGTGTTCCTTTTGCACATTATCCTCTCTAAATAAAAAATAAAACAGTGTATTATTAATACTTATAAAATATTAAAACATCCTCGTTCCCATTGAGTCATATTCAACGCTTTGGCAGTCTGAAGGAAATCCTAGAGTAACCAACACAAAGAGCAGGGAGATGATATTCATATTATTTTCACTTCATGATTGCTTTTGATAGCTAGCGTCCATAGCCTCACACAAACACAGAATCCATTAGCTAGTGGAAATTGCATTGCATAAATGTGCCAATACTTGTAAAGCGAATGGTGGCCATCCAGAGCACACTGGGAAGGAAACACATTTTATGGTGCAATGTCATTATTACAACTAAGCCTATGTTAATAACAGCCTAAAACTAGGGGAGGATGAAGAACATTTTAATGGCAAATAGCTTTTTTTCTCCAAAAATTGTAAATATAACTGTAACCAAGCCTAAATGTAAACCAGGTTGCATCAATGTTTGTGAAAAAAGGTATCAACTATAATGAATCACAACATGAATTTGCCAAATGTGCTTGACAGATTATTTGTTTTACAAATACAGTATGGGCTTAACAATATTTCTACTTATTCAGACAATTCTGTTTCAATAATTCTGTAAACATATATTTTCTGAATAAAATGTAAGCATATTCTTTTTTAATTTTTATGAAAACCCCATGACATGTGGTGTGTATGTCTGTGTATGTCTGTGTGAATGTGGTGTGTATGTCAGTGTTTATGCGTTGTGTATGTCTGTGTGTATGTGGTGTGTATGTCTGTGTGTGGTGTGGTGTGAATGTCTGAGTGTATGTGTTGTGTATGTCTGTGTGTATGTGGTGTGTATGTCTGTGTGTGTGTGGTGTGAATGTCTGTGTGTATGTGTTGTGTATGTCTGTGTGTATGCGGTGTGTATGTCTGTGTGTATGTGGTGTGTATGTC
>JACXGM010041128.1:0-10134 GCA_016801145.1 Umbra pygmaea
TGGGACATCTACTGACACACTCAACACTGGTATTGTGGGACATCTACTGACATACTCAACACTGGTGTCATGGGACATCTACTGACACACTCAACTTTGGTAATATGGGACATCTACTGACACACTCAACACTGGGACAACTACTGACACACTCAACACCGGTAATATGGGACATCTATTGACACACACAACACTGGTATTATGGGACATCTACTAACACACTCAACACTGGTGTCATGGGACATCTACTGACACACTCAACACTGGTGTCATGGGACCTCTATTGACTCACTCAACACTGGTATTATGGGACATCTACTGACACACTCAACACTGGTATTATGGAACATCTACTGACACACTCAACACTGGTATTATGGGACATCTACTGACACACTCGACACTGGTAATATGGGACATCTACTGACACGCTCAACACTGGTAATATGGGACATCTACTGAAACACACAACACTGGTGTCATGAGACCTCTATTGACACACTCAACTCTGGTATTATGGGACATCTACTGACACACTCAACACTGGTATTATGGAACATCTACTGACACACTCAACACTGGTGTTAACCGTGTCTTTTTCTGTGTGTAGGTGTCAGGTAACGGCCAGCTCAACACAGAGAAGGCCCTGAAGCTCTTCGCTCAGCTGATCAACAACAAGGTGTTCCTCCTGACCTTCATCAGGACTCTGGAGCTCCAGCGCTCCTTCTCCATGCGTGACCGCGGCAACGTGGCCTCCCTCATCATGACGGCTCTGCAGGGTAAACTGGAGTACGCCACAGACGTGCTGAAACAGCTGCTGTCTGACCTCATCGATAAAAACCTGGAGAGCAAGAACCACCCGAAGCTGCTTCTCCGCAGGTAAAGGCCACATATATTACACACACCACACACTTTTATACACAAATATGAACATAGGTATGCATGTTTCACTGTCAATACAACTCCGTCTGTGTTTCGGTGCACAAGACAAATTACTAAAATAAAATACATTGATATACACTCACGTCTGTCATAACATAATTCATAATGCATGTACACATATTACACGAATCAGAATTAGTTAATTTAACACAGATCCATTCAAACATGTACGCACAAATGTTAATGGCAGCTACTCTGAAGAATGGATTACCAAACCACCAATGACTTCTCACTGGGAAATGCACACTATAGAGACCAATGAGAACCAAGTAAGAATTTACTTGAAATGTAATTGAGCACAAATTGGGTGGATGTGAAGGGTGTGTTGTATGGTCAATATAGCACAGTGACGAGCTGTTTGTAGGAACAAAGGCTTTTTGTAGACACAACTCCCAAGATGCCTTATTGCTCTTATGAGCCAACAAAATATCAACCTGTCAGCACTCAGGATTCAAACCGTCCAGTTTACAAGACACCATATACAACTATTATGACACCTAATGGAATTGTACTGCTGTATTTGTGTTGTTAGTTTATAGCACTAAGGTCATGGGTTGGAGGTATATTGTCATTATACCATGACTGCTGTTTTTGAGTCTTGAGTCATGCCTAAGAACAGCTCTTAGCTTTAGTGTATTGCCCATATACCGCACCTCCATGTGTATTATTGCTTAATTAATTACTGAAAAACCTATATAAGTACTAAGTTCAACTACTATCGAGCCTATGCAAAATGTGCTTGAACTACATGTAGCCGACTGCTCAAAAATGCTGACACACATCCACATGAAAAAGGGAAGTACAGACACAGAGTGAGGAGGATGCTGATAAAAGATAGATGATCAAGTGGTGCACATTCATCTCCTTGTATTGATTGCATTCTTAAAGAGTAATAATATTAAGTACTTCCATTTACAATGGCAAGAGATTCATTTGATCAACAAGACTTCTCTTGAGTAGAAAAATACACTTTGAATTCTGATCAGAGATGGCGAGTGTCTTTGTTTCAGTGTTAGAGTACACTGTGGTACCCCTGTCAGTCTCACTGAGCTCTGAGCTCTGCCTCTTCATAAAACATTCAGCTCATATTTTCTCCTTTTGTCTCCTTCTGTCTCCCATCTAGATTGTTCACCTCAGGACAGAGGCCCATGTGCTAAATCTTTCAAAACTTTTTTCCTAGCGTAATGGCTCCCATTGTCCCTACTGCTTTGTACATGCTTTGAATGGTTTTTAGAATGTGAACAGCAGAGCAGTCCCTTTTCAAACCAATCCCCAGTGTTGACAGCTCTGCTCCTGTTTTCTAGTCTCTCTTTGTGGACACTTGTCGGAGGTCTGAGAGAATAATCTAGATTCTCATTGTGATAATATTAGTGCACAGTATTTATTATTGAGTTCTTAATCTGAGTTAATATATGGAAGCAAGAGGATGTGTGAGGGGACAAACAGAGGTACATTTACTGGGCTTCAAAGTCATTTTAATAGGGCAGCCATTGGCCTCTCCACAGCCGCCCTGGAGTTCACATTAACTTACTCAGTGGTGTCTTCCACGTGTCCAGCTGGTCTGGCCCGCAGGCCTGACTGTTTGTTTAGAACGTTCCTTTTCTTTAGAAGATTTGAAAGAAATAGTGATTTTACACACGGCTTCTTTTATATTGTCATTTTTTCTTGCGCCACGGTCTTGCGAGCGGTTGGCTGGGACACTGAAAAGAGCACGCTGACTCGTGGTTCAAATCCTCTAGCACCTTCTAGTGAAACTGAACATTTGCGTAACCCTTGATGTTGGGTAGGACAGCACTGTGTGCCATGTGTAAGTGTGTATGTATAGGCTTTGTTTTCTATCTCCTGTTTAATTATATTTTTTCCGCTCTCATGGCAGTTCATCATTTCATATCCATACAATTCAACCTGTTTTTATGTTCAGCCCGGAACCCTCTTTACTTATTATTTATTAAATAGTCAATATATTTCTCTCCTGATGTACTGCATAGCCGTGTGCCATATGGCACTAGTTTCCTTTCATAGTGCACTACTTTTAACTATAGACCTATGGGCCCTTGTTGAAAGTAGTACACTACAAATGGAATAGGCTGCCAGTTGAGCTGCATGTCGGTCTAGGCTGTATGAGTGTACTGTAGGTCACAGTGGGAGTGAAGGTAGACGGCTAAGTGTGTCTCTGGCTGGGGCGTGGAGTGTATGACTGAAATGTGTAATGTTAAAGCCTACTGAGGGGCTCTTAATGGGTTCAGGGGAAGTTAAGATGTGGTTTATCTCTGTCCTGAGTGCCTTCCTGTCCACCACACTGTCAGAGGCCAGAGCCGCTACGCATACAGGATGTTAGCTGGGCACTGAACATGTCGCCACTATGTCACACACGACAGAGACGTGCCATGTTGGGGTTGGGGGGGGCACTGGCTGACCCGCTTTTAACGAAGGGCTCCATCTGCTAACGACAATAGCACATACACACACACACACACACACCGGGCTGTCATTCCCAATCCAGTCCATTTCTGTCGCGCTCAGACCTCTTTTCCATTCGAGCTGGGTCCTGGTGATGAATTTACATTTAACCTCTAAAAGACAAAGCCTCACAACCGGGCCTGACATAATGTGATATGAACAGGACAGGCCTGTCTAAAGCTGTCCAGATGTTTTAGCAGGAACAAGCTGAGAGAAAGCAACAACATCAAGCTAAGAATAGGATCTAGCGCCAGTATAGTTAAAGACTAAGTAGGGACTAAGCGAGCCATGGCTATTCAGTGACTTGTTTGCACGTTCGGCTGGGTGATAGTTGCTCGGTGATAGTTGCTGGGTGATAGTTGTCACGTTCTCACTGAAGTGGACCTGACAGGTTAGTAGTTGCTCCACTCTATGTATGATTTGTTTAGTTTCTGTTCCCGCCACTACATATCACATGATTCCGTTTGACCAATAGATCACTTACCTTTATTACCCAGCTGCACGCACCTTCTAGTCAGTATTGTATGTAGGTCCTTGATTTAGTGTTTGTCAGTTGTCGGTCATTGCTTTATGTCAAGTAAATGTGTATATTTTGTGGTCTAGTGCGGTATCTAATTTGTAGAGCTATTCCCTACTGTTTTGTCTCTCGAGGCAGTTTTCTTTGTCCGAGTGTTTTCGTTATTAAACACCATTTGTTTTGTCAAATCTCCTCGCATCTGTCTCCGTTCCATTATGCACCACGAACAGCCACTACTTCATCACCACTAAAAGCTATAGCTTTGGAGATGACGATAGTTCAATGTACCATCATGTTCCTGGTAGAACCCTGGAGTGTTGACTCAGTGGGCGTGGGGCTTCAAATAAAACTCATTTTGAACACCTGTGACAGGCTGTTCTCATGGTGAAAACTCATACTGTACAAAACAGGAAATTTGTACATGTGTACATTTTCGGAGTCATGGAAACGTAAAGCCTTGTATGAGAGGGGCTGGCTCACAAACGCTGTTCTAATCCATAAGGTTGAACCATAGAAATAGAATGGATAGAAATGCCATTCCAATTCAAAACAATGTAGCAGAATGGTCAGAGCGGCAGCCATTTTTATGTGTACCATTCCATTCCAAAGGTCAAGCAGCCTACTTCACCGTGCCAACTAATATCAATCACCATTTTGTTGTGTACTAATAAAATGACCACACCAAGCAGTTCAATGGGCTTTCTATCCATTCTATTTCTGTAGGTTGAACACTGACAGTTCTGTGTGATTTAAGGAGGTTGACAGAGGTGGATGACAACCTCAATTCGAGAGCCATTGCAGAGTTGAAATGATTACCACTTTATTACTAATTTTTGCTTGAATATTTTATTACAATATGTAATATGCATATATATTCAAGGACAACCTAACTTACCATGAACATAACATAAAGATGAATGTCATTATGCTAACATAGGACTAAAATAACTATTTGAAAGCCACATGCCTGCTAGAAGCCATAACTCCAACCTGATTGGCTGCTTTCTCTAAAATATATTATTAAACAGTAATAGAAGAGAAAAAGGCAACATAATTAATATTTTTACTGTATTATCTACAGTAATAAATACAGTCGTTTTTGGAAGGCCGGTTTTAAAGACGGTGCTCAAGGGACCCTTTTGAGCAAAAAAAGTGGCAATTCTTAGAACCCCAAAATGTTCTCCCAGGCACCGCATGTGTACGACTGTAGGACCCAATCTGAGGAGACACACACCCTTCATAATGCAGATGTTGTAGTCTCAACATGTACACACCCAGAACATCTCTGCCTCGAGGCCTTCACACACGTGTCTGTATTTGCGTGTGTCTCCATGTGAGTGTATGTTTGTGTGTGTGTCGACCACAGAGCGTGGTGTGTATCAGGTAGCCAGTCATGGGTTTGTGTCAGCCTGGAAACGGGGACCCAGGGAGCTGGAGACGGCTGAGAAACAGCAGCTGTGGCCTTTGATGGGCTACTGAAGCACAGACTGGGACCTTCATTACTGAGTCCATCTGCAGCAGGGACCAGGGTGAACACGTACCGCCAGGCCTGCTAGTGCCCCATCAGCAGTGGAGGGTGGCCAGAGGGTAGGAGAAGAACCTGGAGAGGAAGGATGGAGATGAAAGTTGAATGAGAGGAGGAAAGAGGAGAGGGAAGCAGCTGTATCTTTGCTGTGATTGGTGCTAGTTATTCTACATAGTGTTATCTGTAAAAGGCCTTGCTGTGATTGGTGCTAGTTATTCTACATAGTGTGATCTGTAAAAGGCTGTGTCGTCAGGGTGCATTTGGCTTGCAGCATTTGTGTTCACATCGTAATTAACATACACGCCGTGCCGACTCCAATCACCATGCTTTCATCAAACATCTAAGACCAGTTTCACTTCAATAGGTTAATAATGAACTAACTGCTACTAATTAACTATTTAAAATCCTTTGTAGATGTACTAAGATATTTACCACTGTTCGCTGTTGCTGATTTTATACTTCCATTGTATATAACCTTGTATTACCATATGTTGACTTCTGAAACCTACCAGAGCAGAGTGTCATGGAGTAAACCACTTACCTCAGGGCAGCGTGAGCTGGGTTTATAAACAAAATATTTAGTAAATTATGGAAAATGTCAACAGAAAGGCACCAAGTGCCCACGCGCACACCCACACACAAACAGGCAACCGATATTAACTCCTGTGTTAGGTTATATTATCAGTAAAATATGCCAAGCAAGCCAGAAACATTCCCAGGACACCAGCTAGGCATTTTATTTAGTGTAAGGATGATAACAGTTCACATAACATTTACAGAAAGTTCTGACTAAAACCTTGGTTTTATCATCAATGTTATTATTATTAGAAGTAGTAACGTGCTAACATTCACTACATTATGGTGCAACACATCTGTAACATCTATAACAGAGTAAAGATGCCTCAAATTGCTCAGTACTACTTTTTAGGTAAAGGTACTTTATTGTCACATACACATGCATGTAGCAAAATTCATTCTCTGCATTTAACCCATCCCTCAGGCCTCAGGTAATGTATTTACAACAGTAATGAGTTTTGAACATGCTAGCAACAAAATTTGAATGTTTTTGTAACAATGCAAAAAGGTAACTGTACAGTTTTTTTGTTGTGTTTTGGTTTGCTGGGTAGGCTTACTTGGCAAAGGTCTTAGACTTCATGTTATTGTATTTCATAACAGTTTTGACAACTTTCAGTACACTAGACAGTAACCTAGAAAGCATCTTATTAGAACATACTTGTCAGGGCTCTACAGTGCCCCCATTTCACGAGAATTTGCTCCTAAAAATAGACATGTGAGACAAGGAAAAATGATTTTCCAGCACAGTGTGCAATTAAAAATTACAACCCACCATAATGCATTTTTCCCCCACTTCAAATTGTTAAAAAAAACTACAACTCCCACATTCCGCAAGGAATCATTCGCCAACTGCAGTAGTTTTCTGTGACAACGCAGTGCAGTCAAAGTGAGAGAAATGTGGGAAAAACACTGGGAAAAAGAAAAGGTATAAATTCTGTGTTACTTGAACATTTTTCAATGCGCTCTTAAATTTCTTTGTGTGCTCCAATAGTTTTTTATTTATGAGTAAATGTATTCCTTGGGAAAAAAGTTAGCATAGAGCCCTGCTTATTGACCAATTCAAAGTAGCGAGACTACAGTTTCCCCATATGGCCCAGATACAGGCAATGATACCTGAAAAAACTCTGGTAATGGATTTTGAAATGTAATTATTTTAGATTCTGTCTTCGAAATCAATAGTTCTATTTTAAATCTAAAATAACTGTTCTAACTTTTAGTGGAGTCTACCTACAAAATATAGATCTCATTTTCCAGAAAAGTGTTCTGAACATGGTGTGATCATTTTGTGAATTTAATAACCTTGAAGTCTAAACCTTCTTAGTTTTTCTAAGGTCCTTTTAGTCAGATAAGTGTTCGATTCATCTTAAATCTAAAAGCAGAAAAACCCAATTTTGTAATTTTGCTCTTTCGAATTCTGTTTCTTCCTGTACTCCTACCTCTCTTCCGCTCTCTTTCTATCCTTCATAATGACCCCTAAATATCAGTTGCATCCTGGGTATTTATCCCTCGTTCCAACCTCTGTCCATCTCTCTGTATACAGCTGTCTGTTTCTTCTGTCTGTTCCATTTTTCTCTTCTTACGTTTTTGAAGATGGAACAACAAAACACAGCAGCTTGTTCCATGTTGCCTTAAGTGTTTTCACTCTTGACACTTTATTTTTCTCTTCAGCATTTCCCTAATGAGATTGCTGCCCATGCGGAGCACTGCTAGATTGAATGGGTTATTAGGGAACTGGAATGTTGTTTTTCACAATCCCACTGTAAAGACATTCCACAGCCAACTGATGCCCCCCCAAACCTATTAAACGGCATCAGGCCTCAGTCATAATGCACTGTGTAACAATAGAAATCCTGATGTTCTTAAATGAAAGTTGATTAAAGTGGTGAGGGTGATGGAGCAGCAGTGGTGGCTAGGATGCGGCTAGCCGAGCGAGAAGCCTCACAGCACCAATGAAAGACTGAGGAGAGAGATGTTGAGGTTCTCCAACAAGGCCTCTGCACAAAATCCTTTATTTTCTAAGGGGAGTTATTAAAAGACTTAATAGCTTCCATTAACTCCTCCCTACTCCACTCTTGAGTCTGAATGAAGAAGTGTGTGGTGGTGTGTAATTAGAGTGCAGAAGGCACTACTCTGTGAAAGAGAGAGAAGCAATTATGGAAGGTATTTGCACTTTGTCCAAAACCACAATATTTGTTGCATTGTTCAGTGTGGATAAAGAGTATTGAGGCTCCTTAAAACTGTTGAGTTGATTTAGTAGTTGATAAATGATATAACATGTAAGGTGGTGTGTGTTGGAGGCAGGGCTTCTGTTTTTAGCAACTTTGGAAGATAAAATTATTGGAAAGATGGTAAAATGATTGGCTGCCGGCCATATTGTCAGAATGAAAAACAAATCAAATTTTAGTTTAGTAATTCACTTTGATCAGGCAAAGGTCTGCTGCAAACGCAAGTAGGTAAAACAGAAGAAACCGTGCAATGGTATCAATTGAATTATATTCCCTGTTTCACAAACTCATCCATTGAAAACCCATTTGGGATATGACAAACATCAAGTTTTCCTTAAAACCTTAAGGAGAAAATCAATGTCATGTGTGAAGTCATCAAACTGGCAAGTCGATTCAAAACAGTAGCCGCTGTGGTAAGTAATTACGAGGCACTTTATAAATAATCAAGGGAAGGTGGAATGGCATGTTACATGAGAAGAATAGTCTACAGCACCAACACGTAGGCTTGTTAGTTTTGTAATCGTGAGTTTGTTGGGTAGAAAATGCACTGATATTGTAGCTAAACGATTTTTATTCTCAATTAGCAAATACATTCATCTTATAGCTTCTCTCAGTTTGATGAAGTGATGACAACTACTATGTAATCAGAAGAAGTAATAAAAAACAAGCATTCCAGAAGCTATCTCTCTTTTCTTTTTTCTTCACTACATTCTCATACATGCCAGACTGGGTTTATAATGTCAACAGTAGGCTACTAAAACTAAAACTGTTATCTTAAAAGAACATCATGTTCTATTGTATCTTATGAACATCTCACATGGCCAACGTGACTAACATTTGAAAACATTTACATAGAAATAATTTTATTTTAGATATTTTTTGCTTCATAATTGTTTTATAACATTGTCTAGTATTGCTTTGGGGTTAATATGTCCAGTAAAATGTTCAAATATCTGGGGAACAACATCCTCCCGTTTAAATGTCCGACCGCAAGTTTTCCTAACAGAAGCCCTGTTTAGTCTGTGACTCATGCACACTGTCAGTAGTTCCTATTGACCCTTATCTACAGTATGTATACAAATATTAACTCAATAGAGCGAAGAATGCACATCACAGAACATGAAGCCCCGCTTCGACCTGCAGCAAAATGACCTTAAACTTGGGCAATTTCTCGTATGCTTCTTTAAAACTTGTTGAATGGAAAATATGAGAATGAGTTTTTCCATGGATGTCAACATATGTTCTAGTCATCATCAACAATCCACTTGCATTACAGCTAGAACCACTCGTACTACACACACCGGTTTCTTCATGCTAGCCCTGAGCTGATTTAGTGTGACCCTATCTGTAAAACAGCTGAAAACAACTTAAAATGCACATAAAATAACACAGACTATTGATTTTCTAAGTCACAAAAGAGTGACTGCGAGCAGTCAACCTTCGGTATACGCCCTTTCACATGCACAAGCTTCTCTGTTAGATGTCAACCCTCTGTGTACACTGTTTTAGATGTGCTAGCTCCTCTCTTAGCTGTCAACCCTCAGTGTACTCTGTTTCAGATGTGCTAGCACCTCGGTTTGCAGTCAACATTCACTGTACGTTGTTTTTAGATGTGCTAGTGCCTCTGTTAGCAGTCATGCTTCAGTGTAGGTTATTTTAGATGTGCTAGCTCCTCTGTTAGCCGTCAACTCTCAGTGTAGGCTGATTCAGATGTGCTAGCTCCACTGTTAGCCATCAATATTCAGTGTACGTTGTTTCAGATGTGCTAGCTACTATGTGAGCAGTCATCCCTCAGTGTACGTTGTTTTAGATGTGCTAGCTACTCTGTTAGCAGTCAACCCTCAGTGTACACTGTATTAGATGTGCTAGCTACTCTGTTAGCAGTCAAC
>JACXGM010041129.1:0-10134 GCA_016801145.1 Umbra pygmaea
CACAGACAGTTAGTTTATAAAATAAATGTTTATTATATAAATATATAGGCCTATGGATATTATTGTAGCTAAGTAAAGTATTACCGTTGATTTGGGAGGCTAATTTGTTTACTCGCTGTCGGCTCGGCTGCTTGGTCGTCATTAAAAAAGAAATGCTCCAAACATTTGTCTAAATTAACTTAATTTAAGAAATTACAAGTAACATAGCTAACAAAACTGACATATTTTAATGGCTGCAAATAGAGCAGGCTGTCGCTGTGTAATGAAAAAAAAACGGGCTCGGACTCGGGCCAATAATTTTGATGAGCTGTCGGACACGGGTCGGGCTAGGGCCTGAGCATCTCGGGCCAGGGCCGGGCTCGGGCCTAGATTTGAGGCCCGTGCAGGGCTCTACAGGCTTCTATTACACTTCTTCTTAAAAAGGGTAAAGACCCACTCAGCCTCCTCAATGTTGATTTTAAGGTGCTATCTAAATTGCTAGATACCCATCTAGAGGGGGTCCTTCCAGCAGTCATCTCGGAAGAACAGACAGGATTTATTAAGGGTAGTGTAACAGGAGTCCCAGAGGGGGAATCCTTGTTGTTTGAAGTGTTAGGCGTACGTTGTACATTATCGGCGGGTGTGTTTTGTTCGCGTCCACGCCGCGATAGAGCGTGTTGGTTAACCATAGCCATTGTATAGGCATGTGTGTTTGGTCCGCGTCCACGCAGCGATAGAGCGTGTTTGTTATATATAGCCATATGTACTTATCGTTGTGCTACTCGCTGCAAGCGTACCCCTGCAAATGTATAGAGATTGTATCTCCCGGACCTGCTACAATATATTAAACATAGCTAAACCATTCATCAATCTGCCTGTGTCCTCCTCTCTCCACTTCACTACACCCACGGATCGTGACAGGTAGACAGGCATTTGTCAATATTCGGACTCTTCTCAATATTATTTACTCCAAACAGTTCTCCAGTTCCCCAGAGTTTGAGGTTTCACTCGATGCAGAGAAGGCATTTGATAGAATTGAGTGGGAATATTTATTTTCGGCGCTAAGGAAGTTTGGTTTTGTTGACAATCTCTGTGCATGGATTTGGCTTATATGCTTCCCCAAAGGCCAGTGTCTGCACTAATGATATTTATTCTGAATACTTTGCTCTGGAACGCGGGACAAGGCAGGGCTGTCTGCTGTCCCCATTGCTCTTTGCCATTGCCATTTCGGCGGCATTACGGGCCTCACCCACTTTTCAGGATGTCTCCGGGGGGGAATTGAACACAAGCTGTCGTTATATGCAGATGACCTATTACTTTATGTCCATAACCCAGCTACCTCTTTACCGAGTATCCTCTCTATCTTGGAAAATGTTAGTTTGTTTTCGGGGTACAAACTTAACCTACAAAAGAGTGAATGTTTTCCAATTAACCAGCAGCACTGCAACTTCAACATACAGACTTGCCCTTTTAGCTGAAGCACTCTGGGTTCAAGTATCTTGGAGTGAATGTGACTCGCTCACTGGCAGATTTATTTTCAGCCAATTTCTCCCCCATTTTCACTCAGATGAAGGCAGATTTTCAGAGGTGGGGTAACCTACCTCTATCATTGATAGGAAAGATAAACTTTCACAAGGTGAAAATGAACAGTCTGCCTAAATTTATGTACCTTTTTAATTCTATACTGTTGTTCCTGCCAACGTCCTTTTTTAAGGAAATCAATCAAGCACTTTTTTCCTTCATCTGAGTGAAAAGGTGCCCAGGGTCAGTAGATCTCAACTCCAGAGATGTAAATTCAATAGAGGGCTTGCACTTCCCAATTTTCTATACTATTACTGGGCGGCCAACCTTCAGAACATTTTATTCTGGTTACATGCCCCAAACACGCCATAGTGCCATTTAGAAGGCAGGTCGTGCCGCTCTTCATCTCTCTCTGCTTTAGTCTGCTCTGCTCTCCCAGTATCTCCTTCTTGTTACACTGGTAATCCTGTAGTATTAACTACTCTCAAAATCTGGTACCAGTTCCGTAGCCACTTTATATTTTCTTCTGCATCTATCATAGATAAAAACCATACATTTCCCCCATCAGTTGATGACAAAGCCTTCTGTTTTTGGAAAGGGAAATGTATTAAAACATTATTTGATTTATATGAAAATTGAGTCTTTTCTAGTTTTCACAATATGTCTGTTCAATACAACTTGCCTTCATCTAACTGTTTCCACTATTTACAGTCGAGGCATTTTGTTTCCAATCAATTCAAAGGCTTTCCTTGCATACCCCCAACCCAGCCCTGGGATGTATTGCTGACTATCTCACCCCTACAGAAATCTTTGATTTCCCGGGTCTATTGCTGGATCATGTCATGCGACAACCAGTCCATGGATAGAACTAAATTGGCTTGGGAGCAGGAGATGGGGATGGTATTTTCTAAGGAGTTCTGGGAAGAGGCAATTAAAAGGGAGAAGTTCTACCTCTTCGTGTGCCCGTCTGGGTCTCATTCAATTAAAGGTTATACACAGAGTACATTACTCAAAGTCCAAACTATCCAAAATGTACCCAGCAGTGATGGATGTGTGTGACAGGTGTCACTCCTCTCCCTCTGACCTATACCATGTTTTTTACCTGTCCAAAACTGAATAGCTTCTGGAACTCAGTATTCCATAAAGATGAAGCCCTCAAAAATCCATGAAGCCCTCAATATTCACCTGACTACATGCTCATTAATTGCTCTGTTTGGAATCCCAGGGATCTCGATTAAATTAAATAATAAAGACTCTGAATATATTGCTTTCACAACATTATTAGCGAGACACAGGATTTTACTATTGTGGAAATCCTGTCAGCCCCCCTTAGCTTCCCAAAGGCTAACTGATGTCCTAATTTTTTGCAATTGGAAAAAATGAAGTACTCCTTGAAGGGATCTCACTCTAAATTCTCTGACAAATGGAAGTCATTTATCTCATATTTTAACAGTTTGCAGAGGCTTCCAACAGATTTTCCTTAAACCAAGTTAGTATTAGTATTAATCTTACTATTGTAAATTAGATATAAATGTCCGTTTGATGTGTTTTCATCTGGATGTTTTGTGTGGGGTTTGGGGGTAGGGGAATCGGGTGGAGTGGATATAGAGGAGGGAAGGGGGAGGGTATGGGGAAAAAATTTAGCTATGTACCTTTTTTCGTCATCATTGCTGTACATTTGATAAATAAATGTATATATATATAAAAATGCACTGAGAACCATAAACAATATCTATACCTGTAGTGCCTAGATTTGTCTGTAATAATAATAATAATTATAATACTTTTTTATTTCAAGATATTTCCTGATTGACATACTGCTGTAAATACTTCCAAAAGTAGTAGAGCAAAGAAATTGTGACACTGTACGGCATCGAATTCTTTCTGCACCCCTACTTATTATTATACTCTATTATAAGTGCCGAGTCGGCCGTAGCTAGACAATCTAGCTTTAGGCAAAAGCCTTTCGCTTGGCAACACTATTATGCCAGCAATGCAAACTCAGATTTTGTATTTTCAAAAAACAGCGCTTGTTTTAATTCACTGCAATAATCATTGTTAATTCTTTATAAAGCTAGTGAGTTGTAACCAAATGCAATAATATTGTGTTTAAAGAAACAATACCAGTATACAGTGAACCCTCGCTATATCGCGATTCACCTTTCACAGTCTCGCTGCTTCACGGATTTGCAGGATGCAGCGGCTCAGTCAGAAGAGCAGTTTGTTAAACAAATGCTTGGGCCTGTAAAAAGGTTTTGTTCTTTGGTTTCAATGTATTATGGAGTATTTCATTGTATAATATTTGCAAAAAAAAAAAGGTTACTACTTCACGGATTTCGCCTATCACGGGTTCTTTTTGGAACGTAACCCCCGCGAAAAACGAGGGTTCACTGTATAATAAAAAGTATACTTTAACATGTTTTTAATAAGCTTTTATTAAAAACAGTAACAAATACATTGTACACACATACATTGTACAGATATTGTCAGTGTCTCATGTGAAAACATGATTACATTTGAAAGACCTTCACTATAGTCTGTTTTATCCAACAATAGACTAACTTTAGCAACACATGAACACACTACCTATCTATGCAATGAATTAACAATGATTATTGTAATGAATCATGAGCGCTATTATTTTGAAAGTTCCAAGTTTGTGTTGCCGGCACAATAGTGTTGCCAGGCGAACGGTTCTTGCCTATTCACCTTAGGCTCTCGTGTATTGTATATAAGAAGGGGAAAGTGGAGGAAAGATAATCTAATGAGCTCAACACAATCAGGTGAGTAACAGTTTTTCTGTGTAAATCTTTGTCTCATGATATTATGGTACTTGTTTTGTGAAAAAGTGGGTCAGAATGTTTATGCACATTAAAATGTATCATTACAAGTAGACCTGTAGTAACTTGAGTTTGGAGACCTATATCACATTGAGGGAGTAAGTTGTATTCATATTTTATTATTACATACATGATATTCATTGAACACTATTGATAGTAGTCAATAGAAACAGTAAATACACTTACTGCAGAGGCTGTTTTATTTCTGCTTTTGAAGATAGATCTTCTTATGCATGTTTTTTGTAACATGTCATTTAGATTAACTAAAGATATTTGGACCACAATTCCACTCAGAAATCAATTTACTGATGTTTGAGGACTTTTTTGCATTTATGGAACACTCAGCATTACTATAGGATTAATAAATTAAAAACACAACTACATTCTCTTAAACTATTCCAATGTGACACATTTCCCAGTGTAGAAAAAAAGAGGTCCTGTTTGTGGCAAACTTTTGTTTCTTGCATAATCTCTTGTGTAATATGCAAATACTGTAGACCTTCAGGCAGATGCCTATGCTCTTTCCCAGAAATTGTACACTTGGCAAAGGTGTTCAAAAATGTGTTGTTTGAACAGTCTGTAATAAATCTTAGTACATATACATTGCCCAATATTTAGAAAAGTGAGTCATACTGTAGATAGGTTAATTATCCTGTATATAAGGAGGATGTGGAAGAAATAGGATACCAAACTCAACACACAAGAGTTAAGCAGGTGAGAAATTATTTTATGTTTTTATGAACCTACACTTAACTTTCTCGTATAATATGTGCTACTTGGTTTTTACATAGTTGGTTTCATTTATATTAGAGGTTGACTTTATAGATTGCAATTAAGTTATTCATTTATTGTTTCCTCTTCAGTATATATTCATGGTCTTCCCATGGTCTTTCTGTAGTACTGTGAGTGTATGCTATGTCTCTGTGTTTCTGTGTTAGATTTTGGCAGTCCATTCCAGGTTTTCAGGTTTTTGAGTGTACTATTAGCATGTTTTGAATAGCCAGTAGAGCTGGCATAGATTGTTTGTTATTTTCTAGTTTCCAGTGTTCAATACAGCTAGTTTATGGTTCAGTATTTTTCCTTTTGTGTTTTCTCTCAAGTATCTTTCGGTTTTTCAAAACTCCATTATCATCTCCAATACGCATTTGCCTCCTGCCAACTATTTAATCCACAATGTGACAATTTAGCATTTTGTAGACAAGTAGAGCTAGTGTTACAAATCCCTCCATGTCAAATTTCAGAGTATTCTCTGGTACAATATTGGTGTTAAAAATAGGGCTGTACTCTTCACTTAAAGGAAAATACATTTTCTTGAGTTGTGTAAATGATTGCAAAATGTAATTCAGTGTTATTTGTGAAAGCAAATAAGCTTACCATCTTTACAAAAGTTTCAAATAGATGTGAAAATGTAAAAAAATGTATTAGGTATAAACTGAACATATTGACCTACTGTATATTAATTATTACCTCTGTGTTTAATGACTTATTTTCATTTGCTGTATAGGAACTACTGATCAGAGGCCAGAAGAAATACAAAGGGAAGATGAAAGCTGTCTGTTTTTCTCTCATTCTTCTACTGCTGACATGTAGCTTTGGTGAGTAACCTCAACAAGGTCTGATTTAATCCAATTGTAGTTTTAAGTGGTGCTCTGCTCTGACATTATTAATAACCACATTTACTTAAACATAAGAGAATGTTTGTTATCTGTTCCTCCAGGAGAGGGCCTGAAATGCAATCAGTGTATTAGCAAAGGCTGCACAACTACAGTACAGACCTGCCCGATTAACATGGACACCTGTGTCACTGCCATGTTCTTGCCCCCAGGCCGTATGTACCCATTTTTCCATTATTAACCAATTAGTAACACTACATACAGCGGGTGAAATGCATACTGAACACGTCACCATTTCTCAGTAAATATAGTTCCAAAATTGCTTTTGACATTAAATTTTCACCAGATAATGGTAACAACCTAAGAATCCATACATACAAAGGAAACCAAAACATATGAGTTCAGAAATTTAGTTGTGTGATTTGAAATGTATTGGTTTTTTTGTATGGATTACTTGGATTATTACCACCATTTGGTGAAAATTTCATGTCAATAGCACCGTTGGAAATATTTACTGAAATGGGGATGTGTTCAATACTTTTTTCCCCAGCTGTATACAGTAGTTTTGAGTGACATCTAAATGAAACAATTTGACCTAGCTAATCAACATTGTGCATTATAATTTTTGGCAGGGTTTTATCATATCTTGGTTGTCTGTCTTCACAGCTGTGTCATACTTTAAAAGATGCATCAAGAAGTCAGATTGCATGATACTGCAAGCCAGCCCATACATTTCTGCCCAGTGCTGCTACACCGACAGATGCAACTGAGAGAAACCATACAGTCACTTATCCTGTAGTAACTCAGCTGTAATAAGATCAATGTCGCTAAATAATGCATATTACTCTGACAAAATAAAAATATAAAAAAACCTGTGCTCCATATCTTTGTTCAGACAGCTACGGTTAACTGAAGAATTATTGCCCTTTGGTACACTGTGTAGGATTTAGCAGAGTGATAAAAGAACTACTTTCACTTTCAGTGAGCCGCTTCCAAAAGCTGTA
The DNA here is from genome assembly GCA_016801145.1 of Umbra pygmaea. Classification (NCBI taxonomy): domain Eukaryota; kingdom Metazoa; phylum Chordata; class Actinopteri; order Esociformes; family Umbridae; genus Umbra; species Umbra pygmaea. Next base: position 6,958 of record JACXGM010041129.1, read on the forward strand.
GTACATTGATGAAATATCAAGGAATACAGTTTTTACAGCATTTGTAAGCTGGTCAGCATGGAAGTGACAATGGTTCCATTGTTATGGCTCTGATTCTAGAAATAGTACATTTAAATTGAGAACCATGCAACAGCTGATGACTTGGCATTAGGTTCTGTGCATTGGGGTACTAACTACCAGCGGTGGTTTCTCTAGGAGGCCAAACGCTCAAAGGCCAGCATTTCCTGGCCTCCCTTGGAGAAAAATAATTAACATTTTCAGACAATCAGATTGAGGCTAGGTTTGACTGAGCTTGACATCGAATGGTCAATTCATCTTAAAGAAAAAAAAGGTAAGCCAAGTCAAACCTGGCTTCTCACCAATCACATGCCTCAGACATACAACACGTCAGCTACATATAGACAACCAGCTAGCAGCTCTGGCAACAAGGGGAACTCTGTGGAGCTAGTGCAAGCTTTCGCAGAGTTTGACAATTCTAGCAGAGCACCTAGCATCAGGTACTACACTTACGGGTATGTCAAAGACTATTCAGAATTACATAATTTCAGCATTTGATTAGTCTATTAATCATTATACTCTTTGACTTCAGGAATTCATTTCAACAGTTGTTCTCATAAGGCAACATAGGCGCTGATACTGTGTTTGCTCTGGAGCTGGAGCACCCACGAAAAATACTGAGCACCCATGCCACATTCATTTAAAATTATACATTGCAGTTGTTGCTAAGTCGAGCAGTTATGTGTCAGTTAAACTTTTCATCGCCAATCCTATCTGTATTTGTAAGTGTTGCTGTCCTGAGTAATGGCCTACTTCATGGCTTTATCAAGTTAATAGGTGTGTGTGTTCGTGTCGGCTGCAGTCCATTTTCCTAAGGTTCTGATTGTTGAAATTCAAACATTTTTTACTTTAATTTTTAGAGGGTGTGCGCCCATGAGCACCCACAGAGGAATACATAAATCGGCGCCTATGTAAGGCAATATGATCTCCATACTAAGCTCACTGGCTTCCTCTGTGAAATTTGCCACGCACCACCACTGCTCACTGCCATACTCGCATGCATAAGGGTGTTACTATACCTTTTAATACCACTCTCAGTGGCGGCACCAGAGTATTTTTTTGGCATAACTACAGTGGGGCTAATCCACACAGTGGTGCGGCTCAAATCCACTTCTGAATTTCAACGTGAATACATACACAATATAATAGAGCATAACAACCTTTCCAGTAGCTCGAAATACCATGCCGGACTGACTCATTTTTCACACGCAAATTACATCTATGGAAAGTCACTACTACTGAGTTTAGGCAATAGTCTATTTGCGCTATTTCAACAAATAATTTTGTCTGGCAAACCTGTCCACTACACACCCAATAGGAATGGGCAGATCATCCAAAAATAAAGGTTATATATTTAGTTTTTTAAGATTGATTCTAGCGTAAATAGGATCAAATACCAATTTCATTTTCTCTGTTCTACATTGTAGCATAACCTTTTCCAAAGAATATAACTGCCAGTGCGATGTTCCGTTATAGTCAACACACACACACAAAGACTCACCCACAGAAACTATCGACGGAGAGAGAGGGAGCAAAAGAGAGAGCGAGAGCGCAAGCTGCGATAGTTAACCGAGTTAACGCTCCAAAATCACTCCAATTTTTTTTTAAAGTTATATTACAATATTAACAAAACCCATCCATTGTGTTACTGTATATGTCGATCGCTGAACTATTGAAACTAAATTGGCTTGAATTGATATAACGTTATTTAAATAAACATGAAATTGTGACCATGTAGCTAAAGAACAAACAGTTTATATGTACAGTACACAACTGTTAGTACAAAACAGTGCAATCTCATTTTACAAATATTCTCTATGTATTTTCTATATATTTGTGAAGATAAATTAAAATGTTAACAACCTTAAAAAATATTCCATGTGTGCCTAAATTGAAAACAGCCTATAATGTAATACAAAGTGAATGAACTAAATGTTTTTTAATTGCTGGTTTAATAACTCGGTCTAACCAGTAGACATGCACCTCGATTCTTTCTTTTCACGTGTGCACGCAGTACATTGTCGTGCTTGCGAGAGATAGGCAGGTCATTCCACAAATAGAGTTGAAATTGGGTTTGAATCTATTTTTTTTTTGTTTATTTCGGCAATCCATATAGAAGATTTTTAACCTTAAGAAAAAATATTTTCCCACCTCAGGTTGTTTATTTCAATATTCAATTGAAATATTCAATACAAAAAGTAACAGGGTTGCAGATTTAGCCTATAGAAAGCTATTACTCAGGAGGGGTTAGCTAGATCGGGAGCACATGTTGCATGCTAGCAATTGACAAGCATACATCTTCCATAAATTAAAGTAAAACTATATTCATATATCTGTAGATTTTCTATCAAAAATATTGGTAACAGGGTTGCATCCTTGAGGTTGACGAAAGCAGCTAACTATAACATTTCTGTGAAAACAGAGAAAATGAAATTTGGGTACTTACTTTTTGCTTGGTCATGGTCTAGAAAATATCTTGATGATGCAACTTCTTGTTAATATATGATTTATGGAATGTTCTATTCTTTTATAGGGGTGATCATGTTTTTGTAACAGGGTTGCACGTAAAGCTTGGGACAATGATTAATACTGCTTTTTATTTTAATAAAAAAAATATAAATTTAATGATATTACTTGTAAATGTTCAAATACATATAACTGAACAACACAATATTACAATTGCTACATTACGGGAAGATGTTAATAAATATATTTCATGTAGAAGTTCAAAGTCACTGAGGCGGGACACACCAAAATTATTACTTTTAAAGGGATACAGACAATGTGTTCATGTTTATTGTTTATTTAAAAAATGTATATACAAGTTTATTTGAGGTCACAGTATAATTAATTTCAGTCTTCACATTTGATGTGGAAATTTTTACTATTTTGCTTTAAATCACTTTTAAAAAGGTAATGGGATGTAGTAATGGGAATTTGAGAGAATACCATTAATATGCACAATAAATTAATACATTGATAAACGATATATTTCTCTTTCCCTTAATTATTGTTCTGAGTTAAACAGGTAATAATGGCTTAATAGAAAGCGTGGAGAATGATCTTAATTGATCTTAATTGCCTCGTAGATACATAATATCTATAAATCTGACTCCATAT
>JACXGM010041130.1:0-10134 GCA_016801145.1 Umbra pygmaea
CTGTCTGATTCCTCTCTATGATTTCACTCTGTCTGATTCCTCTCTATGATTTCACTCTGTCTGATTCCTCTCTATGATTTCACCCTGTCTGATTCCTCTCTATGATTTCACCCTGTCTGATTCCTCTCTATGATTTCACTCTGTCTGATTCCTCTCTATGATTTCACCCTGTCTGATTCCTCTCTATGGTTTCACCCTGTCTGATTCCTCTCTATGATTTCACCCTGTCTGATTCCTCTCTATGATTTGACTCTGTCTGCCATCTGTGTTGTTGAGTTGATGGATGACAGAGCCACACTCAGACATTAACAGCCTGTAATTGTTAAATTCATCCAGTGTAAACTTGTGTGATTTGCTACTTTGTTGCTTTAAACAAGCGTGATTGAGGTGCTTCCAGTCCTGGTATCCAGTCTGGCTAATCTTCTCCTCCCTGCCCCGCTACCAAAGTGCCTGAACCATAGAAATAGAATGGATAGAAAGGCCATTCAGCTGCTTGGCGTGGTCATTCAATTAGTACACAACAATATGGCGATTGTTGTTAGTTGTCACGGTGACAACACACAAATCGGTTTAATGCGGAAGTAGGCCGCTCGATCCTTGCAATGGAATGGTACATGTACAAATGGCTGCCGCTCTGACCATTCTGCTACATTGATATGTCCTTTCTATCCATTCCATTTCTATGGCAGAAGACTGCGTCCTTCCTAATGCTGTACTCAAGGAAATAGTATACATACTACCGGCACATCCGGGAACTTAACTGTCAGTTTCATCACCGCTCCTTTTTGGGGGAAGATAAACTAGACTCTGACTAGACTTCAATACAAAGTAGCGGTACAAAACAACATCCATACTCAGTCGACAGACATGAGTAACTTTCAAAATCACTAATATGGCATGTTATTATATGTCCACCCTGCCTGCCATAGAGCGTGAAAGATACATACACAAATTTAATTTGGTCAATTTAAAAACATCCCTTCATTCTCCCCGCGTCAAACTGTTGTAACAACCCAACCAAGTGGCCAGAGGTGTCTTACCCGGACATTTACTCGTACCTCATCGAGTCACCAGGTATTAAGTCAGTGAATGATTTTACTTAGTTCACGGGACGTGCATTTTCAGTGTGCCTAATGTTTGTTCAATTTTCTACTGTTGCTGGCATCAAATGGTGTCATCCTCAGCCATTTCTTTAACAGATAGCGTTGTCCCCTTCACAGCCACCCATCCAAGGGGGGAATCACATCAAATATGGCAGAGTTTGCCATAAATGAGTCGTGGCTTGAGCCAGGGTAATTCGCGAAAACATGGGTGATTTTACTATTAGCATTGCAAAAACATGTTGATTGAATGCGTTCCCTTGCGGTTGATGTATAGACTATCAGTGCGAATAATTCATTCTGAATAATTTGGGTAAATGTGTACACTAAATGTATACCTATTTTTTCACCTCTTCGGACACCACAATGATTTCCCTCGTGTGGTAATATTTTCCTTCTAAATATGTATTGCAATAATGCGAACTGCTGCATTTGTGTAGATGAGAGGAGCAATAAAGTGTATGCGTTATGCACACGCTACATTATAGTCAAGCATGCGCCCTTAAAATAGCATCTGAAAAACACACCACTGACTTTAAACCAGGTTTTTCCTGATCAGTGGTGGAATTGATTTCAGGAACTGCAAGATAGCACCACAGAACTTTTGCGCCGGAACACGCCTCTTCTTTTTGCTGAACCGCCCAACGAAAGTTCATTCTCTAATATACCGACGCACATCTGTGGTCGGGTGCAAGATAGGAATGATACATGCGTTGGTGTAAAAAGTCAATAGCGCTGGGTGTAAGATAGGGCCCCTCGCATCACCACTTCATCCTCAAATCTACCTCAGGGAATCATTAGCTGAAAGCCTTGACTTGGACCATGACAATGTGATTAGAGGAGACTCTACAAATCTGCTGGATGTGGTAGAGGTCTTCAATGAGACTAAAGGAGCTATTCACCAAAAATAGAAAGTGGATGATGGTCTGGGTCCTACTTAAGTCTGTAGGCTATGGTCAATTTAAAATGGATTTATTTGAAAGAGATGGTCTTGTCTCTGTTTTGCACTGTAGGTAGGTTTTCTTATCTTAAGCAGTTTCTAGTGTTCAGGTAGTTTCCAGATCGTTTAGTAGTTTCCAGATGGTGTTAGATGTATGTGTTTCTAAACATGTAAGGTATGGCCTGTTTTATGTGAAATGTATTTTGGCGTTGAAAAGTTATTTCTATCATGGCTACTTGACAGGTACCCTTTGCGAGTTCAATCTGAACTGTTTGTGTTTTAGAAACACTGCAAATCAGTGTGTTTTAGGCTGTATGCTGTTGCTGTTTTTCACCTAGTTACATAAGTATAATCTTTAATTATGTTTAAATATTTAATAGTCTTAGTCCAAATGTTCATACAATGTGTTGTTAACCACTACAGTTTGATACATATTCTATAAATATACCATAATTGGCCATTGAGAAAATAACTAATTTGCAATAATATACTGTTCATTATTGGTCTTTTGGTGTGCAACAATTTGTTTACTCTTTTTTGTATAGTCACCATTAGCATAATCCTTACTGGCAGACCTGTATGTGTTTTCAGGCATGCACATGTGTGTCCTGTTCAGTGTTGGGCATAGTTACTTTTAGGATTACTTTTTAGTTACTTGATGAGTTCACAAGTTTTGGGAAGTCCCTAATTGAGACAAAATGATCAGGTAAATGGAGTTCATATCTTACTGGTGACCATGATTAATATTTTCTTTACTCTTCTATTTGTTTTATAGGTCACCCAAAACGTAAAGTAATCCTAAAAGTAATCCTAAAAGTAACTTTGCCCAACACTGGCCATATTGTAACTAGGGATGTCACGAGAACCGATACTACCGAAACCTTCCGGTTCTAAAATGACAAAACACCGACGATGCCCATTTGTTGGCACCGATACTCCGATAGCAAAGATGCCAGTGTTGGCATTACTGTAGCTAGCTAGCTTTGTCAGGGGAGGATAACTGAAAATAGCAGGAAAATTTAAAAGCCAACGAAAAGGACTTCGCCTCCAGTTGCTAGCTAGGTAGTCTGCTTCCTTCGGCGGAGGATAATATACTTTTGTAATTGTTACACTTGTAGGTGCACCATTCCCGAAGGTACTGCAATACCGAGTTGATGCGTGGAGCAGACAGAGCAAGCCCCGTTTCCGAATCCCTGTTCGAAAAATCAACTTAATATATATAGTTTCCCGGTGGGGAACGTATTAGATAGTAAACTGCTAAGAACATATGATTCAAAGCTTCCATTATCCAATACAATACAGCCGTATGGGACCAATGCCCAACACATTACACACAATAATTCGCTCCGATGTAAAGCTAGCTTCTTTAGGGCTTCTTTAATGGGATTCCTAGACTTTCGTAGTTTCGCCTTCAACGTAATAGCGCTTCATTCAACGCGATAAACATCGCTTAACAAATATGGAAACATTAAACATTTCGAAAACATGCCACTAAACTATATTAGAATAGTGTGACATATTTACAGTACTAACTTACTATATTTTAATAAGAACATTTACATTTGCAATCTGTATTGCTTAAATATATAATAAATACACAGAATCCTGTGTAATGCTAGCTACATTAAGGTTCCGGTGGTAAATGTGGATATCGCATAGATCACTTAAGTCAATCGCGACTTACCCAATACCATGTTGACATGCTTCCTTTGCTCTCCAAAAACCTTAAACTAGCCAAGAAACGGTGCGCAATGTTGTGAAAAAAAAATGTTTATCTTGTTAGCTGAATGGCTGCACAGCTGTATCCACCGTTTTGTTTTGCACTGTTGTTGTTTTTGCACAGTACCTTTTGAAAAGCTGTCTGGAATGTGTCTGGGGAGTAGTTGTTGCACTATGAGCATTAATTGAACTTTATTATGTTGTTCTATGCTATATTGCACGTGTATTTATAGCTTGTTATGATATTTTTCAAGTGTTTTAATAAATGTTTAAAGTTGAAGTAGTTGGAGTTTTTTTTTTACCGTGGTATCGAAATCGGCATCGAGAATCGTGTAATTTTACTGGTATTGGCACCGACTACTGAATTTTTGGTATCGTGACACCCCTAATTGTAACACTGTGTCTTATAGTTGTATACCAATACTTTGTGTCAGTATACTGTAACACTGTGTCTTACAGTTGATAGAAAAGTAGATTTTCTATTGAGCTAAAGAATACAGTGAGATTTGATTTAGTATTGGCAAACAAAAGATTCAACAAATTCTGTAGATTAGTATGATCTTTTCAAATGAATTTTTAGTCACTATGATTCATGCTAGAATGCATCAAATAAATAATATTGTTATGTTATGACAATTTTCATGAATGAAGACATACATTCTGGTCGGTTATTACATAATACACCATATTATTACATTTTTATGATTTTTTTTGTAATAATTACCTCATTATGTAATGATTTATCACAAAATGCATGGAAATTGACTACATATTGTGTTCAAGATGTTTATTACAAAATGCGGCAGATTATTACAAATGGCTGTTTTATTACATAATGAAGTGCAAATGTGTTACATTTTGTCAAGTTATTACATAATGCAGTGTTATTACATGATGCGGTGCTACAACATCCTTAAAATATAAGACTTGCCTTTGGTTAGAGTTCACTGTCTTAATTAAGAAATTATACACTTTGAGATGGATTGATTTTCTGGCTTTTATTTTTGAAGGGTTCTCATTGTACCAAACATATGACGTCCTCTTTAGTGTTGCTAGCTGAATACATTTTACACAATGGAATTAGCTAAATAAACGTGTTTTTGGCATCATTAATCCAAAAGACTCTGCACAACTATTCCAAGATAGTGCAAACTGCTTTCCCGCAGTATACCAAGGTAGGAGTGAGATATGATTACAGTACTTAATCGTCAGTATTTAATCTTAAACTACGAATTCTAGCTATCTATGCATTAGCTACTACCAACTAGCATGCTAGTTACAATACATATTTACTGTAGCTAGCGTTGTTGAAAAACGACAAATGGCTACTTTAAACTAGATTAATGCCAAAGTCGACAGAAGTATTCTTTACTTGTATTGCTTGACATAATTTAGTTTACTTGAAGATTTGAAGTTGTATGTACATGCAACTTAGACTAGATGGCTTGTACTAGTTACAGGCATGGTCACGGTGATCTTCACACTGTTATTTTATTAAGGTGAACAGATTTTAGTAAATTGCTCTTTTAATCACTTTTACAGTTGTTCCCTGCGATACAGAAAATAAAATGGAACAGAAGCCAAGGAACTAAAACAGACAAAAAATATAAAATCAATGGAATTTACATTTAAAAACACGATACAAACAATCACAGTTAACAATAAAAAGGTACTGTAATGTAACAAACATTGAAATGTTCTTACAAGAACAAAAACCTCTATCTTAAAGGAACACTCCAGACCCCTAAACAGCACTAGACGTGATAGAAGCAAATTTCTTGCTAAATTAGTGCGCGATAGTCGACTGACGAGATTAAGCAGCTGAACAAGAATACGGCCATGTTCCGATTGATCTCAGCTCCGCCGAGACAATAGACATGCCATTTAAAAAATCCTTCATTTATTGTGAAAAATATCCTGTTTTTAAAAGTATCACTTTCATAAAAATGTGTGACATATTTCCAGTAGGCAACTGACTACAAAGCCAGAGCTGAGCCCCGGAGAGCTCCGGCCCAATTTTATTTTTTATTTTATTTAACCAGGTGGGCACGTTGAGAACATTTTCTTATTTGAGACGGCGACCTGGCCAAGAAAAAAGTGTTGAGGTACAGAAAACAAGAAGTTACACATAAAATTACAAAACAAGGAGTGCACAATAAATAGTAAAAAAAGAGAAAAACAGTGAATGAATAATAAATAATACAGTGTGCAGTTCAGACAATTAGTACAATTAGCATTTGAACAAGTAGTGCAACAAGTAGTGCAACAGACAGATAGATGACTGGTGAATACAGTCGCGTGGCGCTGTACAATACAGACAGTAAAAAAACAAAGACGATTAGGGGCTGAGGTAGATGGGTCCAATTGTTTAGGTACAAAGTGGCTGTGCGTAAATAACACTATGGTAAGTGGCATAATAACCAGGACTGTGGTAGGTGGAGTGTTCAAAATATACAAAGTTGTGGTGACGAATTCTATTTTAAGGGGCTTGTTTGAGATGTGGACCTTGGGAGCGTAGCAGCTCTTGTGTTTGTGTGTGACGTGAGAATGAGAGGTGCGCTCGAAGAGTGGGCCGCACTTCCTCACATCTGCAGGCAGGAGGCCCAGTCCGAATTGCAACAAGTATAGCGATTATAAAATAGTTTTTCACGAACCACAATACCGGCCCAACAACTAGCGGCCCACCGGGAATTCTCCCGGTTCTCCCGATTACCCACCCCGGGCCTGGTTATAGCAGAGGTTAAAACCCATGTGCCTCTTCTCCCCAAGTGTGATATTTTATTTTTGACTAGGGCTGGGCGATAGGACGATTACACTGACTCTCGAAAATGGACATCAAGCATCATCGATGGCAACCACGTGACAGTGTCAAAAACAACGTTTTGGTCAAATTTAACTTGACTCGCTCTGCCTTATCTGGCAGCGCACAAACGTGTAGAGTTCACTAAAAAACAGCCTCATCTGGTGTTTCCCTATTTACTATAGGCCATAGCCTTAAATTTCAACAAAATATTTGGTAGGCTAATAAAATAATGCAAGAAGAAATTTTAAATTAATTGTACAAATGCACCACAAAATCTGACATCGTATTTTACAGAATTTTACGATTAAAAATGATTAACAATAATTTCTGCGCAATAAGGTTCAATTTCAGAAAGTATGTTTGCAAATAAACTACAGTGGATATAAAAAGAATCCCTCACCTGTAAAATAATCAATTTTTTTTGCTCTGCAGCCTGAAATGGAAACAGACAGACACCGTTTTTGTTTCATTCAGTTGTATGTACAACTCATAACATCCAAGTGAAGGATATAACACCAACCAAAAAGATATTACAAATTAAAAAACAGAATCACTGAGTTGGAAAAAGAATCACGCCCCTCCTAAAAATGACTTGTAAACCCAACCAGGTGTAGTTAATCACCTTCTCAATAGCACACAAAGCCAATTGACTTTCTGTGATCAGCTGTTGTCATTTTGATTAGCTCACCATGAAACTAGCTTTTCCTGAAGCATTTCCATCCTTGGTAGTGCAACTGAAAACAACAATCAACTATGGGTGGCAAGGCATTGTCAAAAGATCTACGGGATAAGGTTCTGGACAGGCACAAGTCAGGAGATGGATACAAAACAATTTCAAAGGCTTTATCAGTGCATAGAAGCACAGAGAAGTCCATTATTAAGAAGAGGAAGGTATTTGGTACAACACAGACCCTCCTTGGGTCAGGACGTTGCTCCAAACTGGATGAAAGAGCCAGGAGGAAACTGGTCAGAGAGGCTACCAAGAGGCCTACTGCAATTATGAAGCAGTTGCAGGAATTCATGACAAAGAGTGGTCATTGTGTGCTTGTGACAACAATATCACAAATTCTCTACAAATGTGGCTTATATGGGAGGGTTGCAAGAAAAAAAAGCCATTCCTCAGGAAAGGCCACATGCAGTCATGACTGAGCTTTGCCAATATGCACCTTGAAGATTCTAAGACCATGTGTAAAAATGTGTTATGGTCAGATGAGACTAAAATGGAATTGTATGGCCTCAACGCCAAGCGATATGTCTGGCAAAAATCCAATACAGCTCACCATCTAAATAACACCATTCCTGCAGTAAAGCATGGAGTTGGTAATATCATGTTTTGGGGTTGTTTCTCTGCAGCAGGGACTGGAGCACTTGTCAGGATAGAAGGAATAATGGATGGGGCAAAATACTGTGACATACTTGAGGAAAACCTGCTGCTCTGTGCCAGAAAGTTGTCAATGGGAAGATTTACCTTCCAACATGACAATGACCCAAAGCACACAGCAAAACTGACCACACAGTGGTTGAAGGAGAGAAAGGTGAATGTCCTTGCATGGCCTAGTCAGAGCCCAGACTTAAACCCCATGCAAAATCTGTGGAATGACTTGAAGACAGCAGTCCACAAACGGTCACCATCAAATTTAACTGAACTTGAGCAGTTCTGCAAAGAGGAGTGGTAAAATATTGCAACGTCTAGATGTGCAAAGTTAGTAGAGACATATCCTAACAGACTGAATGCTGTAATTAAAGTAAAATGTGGTTCAACAAAATACCGAAACAAGGGGGTGATCCTTTTTCGAACTCAGTGATTGTTTTTTATTTTTATTTTTTTCTGACATGTTGGTGTTATATATTTCACTTGATGTTATAAGTTGGACTGAGTAAATACAGCTGAATGAAACAAAAACTGTGTCTGTCTTCATTTCAGACTGCAAACCAACAAAATGTGATTATTTTACAGGGGGGTGATTCTTTTCCATACCCGCTGTATAGCCTAATATTGGGAAAGGAATAGAGAGATCAGGGCAAAACAAGTTTGCAAGATAGATGAATGTCATAGGGAGGAGTGTCAGGTTTTGTTACAGGCAGGACGTGTCAGGTTTTGTCTCAACTTTAATTACAAGAGCTAGAAAACAAAATGTATAGGACAGCATACATACATTTATAATAAAGGAAACAAGTGTTCACCTATGGAAGTATTTATAAGGTAAGTGTAAAAAGCATGTCTCCTGTTTAATGATAGTTTAGTGACGACATCATGGTGTCAAATCCAGCGTTTTATTATGTATTAATGGATTTACTATAACAACTATAACTCCCTTCTTTAGAGAACAACAAGCTGGATAATTTTACATCGCCATTCTTTTCTGTTTAGGTTTCATTTCTGAAGCTAGCTTCATGAGTTTTGGTGTATTATTTTGTGTGCCTTCGTGCTGCCATCAGTTGTATGAAACATTAATTAAAATGCTCCACTGGGATCAGCACCTGCCAACTGCTTTCTTACAGCTTTATCTGACAGCTATATTCCTTTGCAGTGTTTTAATTAAGTTCATTAGTGTCCATTTAATATTGTGCGGATGTGTTTTTCCTGCCAATTTACCTCTCATAACTCATATAATAAATGCCAATTTCATGGATAAAGACTATTACATGTCTATCAACGATGTTTGGATGTGTCCATTAGACTGTGTGTGAAGTCAGACATCGCACAGCCCTAAATCTGACGTTAGTTTTTGGGGAAATTTAAACACCAATTTGTGTGTTTTCCAACAAAAGCAGATAAAGGAAAATCCAGGCTTATTTCAATAGTCTCTAAATTAAGTGAGAGTTCCGTTTCATTACTGTGACTCAGGACTCACTGCTCAGTAACCTAGGTAACACATACCGCTGAACTAGCATGCTCCCTCGCAGGCTAACTGTGAAGATTAATTTAGCTGTGTGTCAAAGAATTGCCAGCAGGCAGAAAGAGAATCTTAAGATGGTTCTCTGTCCTTTCGTGATCGCATCTCTTTTGTCATGTCTGTGTTCGGAAACACAAGTCCAGAGTTTTAGTTTAGTGGATTTTTAAGTGGTGGTTTAAGGGTTATTAATCGTAATTAAAACTACCCCTTAATTATTCAATTTTCAGTGTTCTAAATCTGACCTGTAAAATGAATGGACCAATCGATGGGGTTTACATTTTGTATTAAGGACCCCTAATATGTATTACAGGGATTTGTCATGATTTCAGGGGTAGTTTAAGGTAAAATTAATTATACTTTAAGGGTTTTAAGTTTCATTTCTGTCTATAAGCTCCTCCTTCCTGACATTGATTCCAACCATCAAGAAAACACTTGACATCCAGCTTGTGGCCTTTAAAAGAGTGAGAACATGTCAGTTAGTGGACCCATCTGTTACTAGTAAGACTTTCCCTGTTCACCCTCTATATATATTAGTGGACCCATCTGTTACTAGTAAGACTTTCCCTGTTCACCCTCTATATATATTAGTGGACCCATCTGTTACTAGTAAGACTTTCCCTGTTCACCCTCTATATATATTAGTGGACCCATCTGTTACTAGTAAGACTTTCCCTG
>JACXGM010041131.1:0-10134 GCA_016801145.1 Umbra pygmaea
GGGGGGGGGGGGGGGGGGGGGGGACAGTGGATACACCCCCCCTTGATGTCAGAAGCAGGTAAAGTAGGGATGCACCCATATATCAGTTCAAATTCAATCAATATTGTTAATGACATGGATATCTTCATTCCCTGTAGCTGAAGACAAAGCTAGCGGTTAGAACCTGAGAAGAAAACTGTTGAATAAAGGAAGAGTGTTCGCTCACGTGTTTCTTCTCCATGTCTGTCACTAGAAAAGGGCCCATTTAAAGGCAAATGCCAGTTGATCAATTGGTGCATCCCTAATCAACCTGATCATATGTATCCACCCCAATGTCAGACTTAAGTCTACGCCTCTGTGTATGTTTGTGCACCTTCCATCAGAACAGCAAACCAAACACACGTCTTAGAGTACCCATAAGTGGGTTAATAACAAAAACTTCTAGTTTGGCCGGAAATGAGTCCAATGCGTCTGAAAACAGTTTAAAACCCATGATGAGATTGGCAAACAGCTGTTGGTGGAAGTTACCACTTAAACATTCAAAAATTGTAGCAGTTTGCACCTGGAAAGTTTGCTATTAGAATGGTGTCTTTGTGGACTTCAACTAGAATATTATTTATAATTGCATTTATCTTCAATAAAGGCTGTTTGACTAAGATGCTCTTTGGTGCAAATTATAATTTGTTGTTATTAATTTTAAACTTAACTTCTACGCCCCAGATTTAATTGGGTCTATGTTGACGAGCCATTAATTATGTTGGAAGACTTACTTGTTCTTTAATTCTCCCATTTCAACTTATTTGAGATGTAAGTAATAATTAAAACAAGTGGCTGCAACTCTTAAGTACTTAGTCAAATTTCTAATGATGTATTGTTTTTGGTGAGCAGTACCACAGTAGCGCTGTCAAAAAGCACATTTCAAGAAAAAACACTACACTGAGAAACAATGAATGTTTTTGCACCAGTATTTAATTGTTTGATTCAGAATGCATTCCACTGGCTGTGAAGACTAGAGGATTGCATTGATGTAACAACCTTGTTTTTGTTTGGTTCCAGTTTAAATCTTAGAACAGACGTTGTCTGATGTTAAACCAAACTGTACTTGCTACAGCGAATGCTGATTGGCTATGTCTGAAAATCAAACTGACTATATATTCCCATGAAGTAATTGAAGTTTGGGTTCACAACACCAGAGGCATGCCTCCATGGTCTACAGCGTACTGTAGCCTCCATGCCAATGTTTTTTCTTTAAAGCTTTTCCTCTCCTCTATTTTTTACGGACGATTGGCACAGCAGTTGTGAGCAGGAGCTTGGGTAATCAGTGGGTCGTCTGGGTTTGATTTGTATGGAAATGGAAACGATGCGTCTTTTCGCTCCATTGCCCAAATGAAAAAGATGGCCTCTTCTTAACCCTTTCACTCAGGAAACCAGCTCTTGACGACATTGAAAAGGTTATCAATGTAATGGCTCGTATTGTTAAATGCAGCATAATAGCTGATGTTTATTATGTTGCTACTCAGTAGATGTGTGGAACCCAGTGTTATTCAATGAAGCACAAACGGCCACAGAACTCCGGAATTCTGTCCCCCTAGAGTTCCAGAGGACAATGTTCTAGAAGTCCTGAAAACACTTTCAACCGCATGCTTAATGGAGTGATATTAAAACCCTTTGTGTCATTCTCAAATGCAGAGGCTATAGCATCCAATCAGAATTGTTAATGCACAGAGCTGGAGAAAGTGATTGGTGGAGGACTCAAGCCATCCCACCAATAGTCAATTTATGAGCCCGGCCTAATGTCTCCAGAGCAATACTGTGTCAAACATGACCCTCAAGGTTTTCTAGCTAGCTGTCTTCACCAATGTATAACTCATACACACTGAAATATGGGCTAGCCATAGGCTAAACATCCGTTATGTCCACAATGTGGGTTTACTTGGGTCAGGAGATGGCTTGTGTGCAGTGAGGTTCTTTAAAGAGGCAGGTTGGCATGGTGAACTCGTATGGAATTAACAGTTTTTAAACCTCTCCTGGGACATGCAGCCGTTTTACGATTTTGCTGCCCATAACCAGCTCACTTGAATCAAGAGTGCCTGATAATTAGTCGATACATTGATTCAGGTGTGCTCTTGGATACATCAGATACGTGGAATGGATGCGGGTCCCCTGGAGGTGTTTGAGTACCACTGAGTTAGAGTAATACCTGAAGAAGCAGCCTGATTGGATTTGAGGTGCCTGGGGTCATTGGCAGAATCGGAGGGAGTCCAAAGGCACCTGCGGTCTGGATACAGGGTCTCCTTTTGGCTCCCCTGGTTCTTTTGTGTCTGTGTGGTGCAGTGTTTTGGTGGAAAATGTTGAAGCATTTGGGGTTTTTTTAGAGAGTGCCCTTCTAGTAAGAGAACACCAGAAGTGGCAGAATGCCTCATCAGGACGCCAGCAAGAAAGGCGCGAGAAACCTGGGGTGGCTGGTAAGGAACTCAATAAAGCAAGGGGACACACACACACACACACATTCTGCATCATATTAAACTGTCCTAGAATGTCGTAAGTGTTTGACTGTGTTTGAATGCGTGATAGTAGTGAATGTGCGGTGTGTGGTGGACACCACCCTGCCTTGTGTTTATTTTAATAGAGCTCACTCTAAACCGTTTACCGTCTGTGCCCACAATGCAAGTGTTTTACAGTGGACTGGGAATAAACATACTTTTTTTCTCGTCATTCATTCTTGTGGACAGTGGCAATGATAAAAAGAGATTACAGTAACTTTTTTGGTCTGGCTTTTCAAAATCCCTTTTGCTTACTATGAATGTTTTTGTTTTTGTTTTAAAGCACAAAGACTCGAAAGGTTACGTAAGGAACGACAGAACCAGATCAAATGCAAAAACATCCAGTGGAAAGAGAGGTCATCTTCACAGTCAGGTACAGACCTACCTTAAAGATGCCGCCTGCAATTGTTCGCCACTTGTTGTAAAAGTGGTGCTGTTTTGCCAAAAATGGTTCCTGAAATGTGTGTATTATGCCATGTTAGGGCAATTTTGTGCCTCATGCCATTAACAACCACTTGTTTTTAAACTTGGTCTTTTATGGCTACCAGAGGTATGATAGAAATTATATTTATAGCTTTTGCACATATAAACAAGATAAAACATATACAGCCCAAAATGGGAGCTAGAGCATTTTATTTTGTTGATGGCAAATTTTTCAGACAGTCTTTAAAAATTTTTGAAAAACATTTAACCTTTCACTGGAGTAAAATCTTTGACGTTTTTTTAGTTACACTACTGTCTGATAGCTACAGAGCTGCACTCAGAGGTGTAACAAGTACAAAGTGAAAGTACTCGCCTGGGATCACCCTTTTTGGGAAGTTTCAGATTAAATTCTAAATGATCTGGTAAAGGGAGTTCAAAACTAACCAGTGACGATAATTCATAATTTTTCTCTCTTTTCATAGGTAGTTTCATAGGTAGTTATCACTGGTTACTTATAAACCTTATTTTCCTGGTCATTTTGGTCTTACCTAGAAACTTCCCAAAACTTAACTCAGAGTAAGTATTTGTACTTTCTATAACACTGGCTGCAGCCTATAGTATAAAAACAATCTAATGCTTTGGTCCTGTTTCACCTGGAACAATCACCATCGTAACACAGAATGTGAACGCGTTCCTCAAGCTCCCTAATTGTTTTTATCGTGTTTTGTCACCATTGTTACAGTGGAGGATCTGGGTTCCCTGTTTGAGAAGAGGGACTTTAAGGACCGACCCAGGAGCTCTGGAAACAAGTCGACCCTCTCTCTCCGTCTGGAGCAGTGCCCTCAGCAGCTCAATAACCCCTTCAATGAGTACTCCAAGTTTGACGGCAAGGTAGGTGGTCGCAGAACTCCGCTTGGATTATCCTATGCTGAGGTACTTCTGGAAGCTCGAAAGTTTAAACAAGTATGTTTTGTGAGTGTAAATAAAATCATGTAAGATGTCACAAAGTGCCACGGTTGCTTGTATAGAAATTGCATCCACTCCTGAGCGTTTGCTTAATATCTTACGGCCCTGGCGATGCCTTATGCCTTCTGTCCTACTTTGTGGGAGTCATTTGCAATCACTCGGGCAGCGATTCCAAAAGTTGAGGAACCGTCTTAGAATGTATATTGCAATTTCGCAGCAGCTTCTCACGGCTAATGGCACAGGCGAACGTCTCTGAAGGCACGGTGACCTTCTTTCTGTCATTTTGCTCTTAGACTCGCATGATCCGGAGAAAAGAGCAGACTGGAAGAATTGTGTGTCGAATAAATGTCAGGGTGAATTGCTCGGGCCTTTTACAGGGATTTGTGGGAAAGAGCAAAGGTCGTAGCAAAGTGCCTTGGCAGCTCGCAGACAACCTGGTGGCTCAGATTAAACAAATAGCCTTTGATTCATGCCAAAGAGTGTCTCTGCTTTATGAACCAAGGGACAAACCTGCCCTTAGCCTCAGCAATATCCCCCTATATTAGAAATAATATTTACATTGCAGATTACCTGCCATGATCCTCATCTCACATGCCTTGTTTCCAGTCTTCTACTTATGGGCTTAAAGGAATGTGAGCTGTGTTAGCTGTACTTCAGTAAAATATTAATATTTTTTAAATTAGTTGCTTTAGTGATGTTGTGGGTCTCTCTGTGTATGTCAGAAACTGGGTTGCTCAAGGGCAGTAACAGCTGGTGTCGCACCAGTTGCAAAAGAGTGTTAGGTTTACGTTTCACATTTTTCTCCGGAGTTGGGGAAGATGATGAGCATTTGCATTCATTTGTGTTGTTGTGTTGGAGGCTGGGCTGCGTCGGTCGCAGATAAAGATTCATTGCGGCGGTTTGATTTAATGCCGAGTAATGAGAGGCGTCCGTGTGCTTCTGCAGATGTTTACACAGACCCAGCCCGCCAGCCCCTGACAGCAGTTAAAAAGTACAGTCGCCGTAATCCAATCTGGTGGACGGGCCACATCAGGGAGGAGGACACAGATCGAATTAAACTGCATTTTAAGATTAATGTGTAGACATGTAGAGCACAGAAAATGGAGTACCCCCCCAACACACACACGCACACCAGGTTTTTTCAACCATTGTTTGTTTTTCTTGGAGATTGGTCTTCCTAGAACTGTTTACTCGCGAGCAGATTCCCAAGAGCAATGGAGGTCAATAACGTCTGTTCTTTGGACTCCATCTGTTAATATTCTACTATTATTATATTTTCCATTCTCGTAATCCCCCAATATTGTGTGCCGTCATTTTTTAATTTTGTGTTGTTCACTCGGCGTTATCGGCACAGGGTTTCTATGCGAAGAATCTCAGGTTGACTACCGTGCATCTGTTGTATTTTGCCTATTTAATTTAATTTAATACTGATTTACAGACGACATGGAGTTTTTATTCCGAGAGGTGTTTTTATTATCATTGAATAAAGATGGAGAGAAGAAGGGTGTCTAAGGGAGAGAGGAACGGAGACATCGTTAAGCCTCATCTGCATTTTCAGAGCTATCAGGAAATAATCTGACGCATTGTTCAACATACTCCCCTTTCTGTGGTGGTGACAGTAATAGTGGCAAGTGGAACTGTTGTTAATTTCGACAGTAGATTATTAAAGGAACAGTAAACGACCAATCTGCGGTTGACTAACTCGTTTTTTAAAACTCAATGTAGTTCACTTATACCCCATCAGAACAGTAACATCTATGCTGTATTCCAATGTACTGTATGTAAAAAAAGAATAATAATTAAATGTTAACAAACATTATTTTGCATCAAAACATTTTTAAAATACGTGA
Source organism: Umbra pygmaea (assembly GCA_016801145.1). Lineage (NCBI taxonomy): Eukaryota > Metazoa > Chordata > Actinopteri > Esociformes > Umbridae > Umbra > Umbra pygmaea. The sequence continues at coordinate 5,762 of JACXGM010041131.1, forward strand.
TATTGTCACTTCTGACAATAATCACTTCTAGCATCCATAGCTGAGAAGAAAAACTTTATTTTCCTGTGTGCCTGGTTGATCTTATTATATGAAGGCAAATAGGACAGCTCTAGTCACTACAGGATGTTGTAAAAGCAGTCTTGTTTTCTGTGTTGCTTTCATGTAAAATCAACCTATACTGAAATGTGACACACCTTCAAATAAGACATATGCCTCTTCCTCAAAGCCCTGCCCCCCAACTTTGCCCCCTAGTTACAGTCAGAAATCCACACCCAACTCCTAACAGAAACACAGCATTTGACCCCAAGGAGGTGCCTGTCCTCCGAAACACATATCCTCAATGTGAAGTTCATTGATATTAACCACGCCCCCCTGTGAAAACAGCAAGAGGGCCCCCAGAAGATGTAAAAGACCCACCACTTAAGACTGTCAGGTCTAAATGGGGCCTCGGAATAGCTCTGGCTTACAGAGTTAATAACACGTTGTCATAGTTTAGAGAGGTGGCTCGGCACAAAAGCACCAAACCCAAAGCACCGGCACTTAGACAACGGAGAATTTATCTACTCATTACCTAAGAGCACCAACGCTCCTCTTTAACGAAGGGTACAATTAAACTGGTACATATAGGGAAGAACAGGTTTGCAGCTTCCAGAATCGTCCGTCACATTTCTGTTGGAAAAAGATTGCCCACTTCAGCCACCATCTCGGTTTGCTTGGTGGGAATTGTCGTATGGTTTGCCCCAGTTAAGCACCATATTGGTCTGCTTCCTGGAAATTGCAGCACTCTACAGTGCGACCATTTTACACGCATATGCGATTAAACATAGATGTGTGCGAACTGCATAATTGAAGCAGGTGCACGTTTGCGAGAAGTGATTTATACACCAGAACGAATACTCTCCTAGTTTGGTATTTTGTTTCATTGATGGTAAGTGCTGGAAAAACTACAAAACCCATATTGCAATGCAGTACTTAACGAGCCAATCCATAGCCTTTGACAAAGACTAAACCTCAAGTGTCTGGAAGCGCGAACCATTGAATAGGCAGCTTGCAAGCGCAAGAGCATTTGTGATGTCGAGGTGTTATTTTAAACTAAGATATATTTCGTGTCAGATCACAAAATGCATCAAATGTTTTTAGCCAGATTTCAGAGTTGTGTGTGTTGACAGACCTGTATCAGATTGATCACATTGACTACTATATTACGTGTGATCACAAATGCACAGGCCTGCAGCATGTCTGTGTCATGCAACCCTTAACCAGCACAGCTTCACTGAAGAACATGTCTTTACCTTCTGTGGGTTTGTGCGCATTTCAGACATAGTGTGATGCATTTTATTTTTACTAAATAGTTGATGAGGTATCTGTATTAACAAAGTATTAAACACTTTTTATTTAAAGTGGCTTGTGATCAGGTGGCAGACATTCTCTCAGCCTTTTCAAGTATAGCTTGATATGATTTGATTGACTATTCTGGATGGACAGACTTCAAAGCCAGACCAAGAAGAATTAGTATTAACTCTCTGGGCCGTTTATAAGTTAACAATATTATTATTTTTGTATATCAAACAACATTCAGTCATGCTACTTAGCTAGCAATCGAGACTTAAACATTACAATATGTCATGGACACATTAAAAGAGCACAAGAAGAGCTGACAAAGAGCTCACACAACAGACATCAACAATAAAGGTAGGACAACATGTTTTGTAATCACAAAAAATATACACTATATTCAAGGGCATAGGACTGAGTTTGAAATTGGAACTTGCACATATTTTGAGCAAATGTTTGAGCAGTTGAATTGTGTGTAGTAAAAACAGAACTAGCTACTTTCTCTTTCAGTGACCATGCTGTAGAACATGTATTCTATAATATTTATTTTTAATCTGAAGAAAACAAAAATCAGTTCAGGTGTGACAATGATTTCCTACACTATGCAGCGCTTAATTTTCCATTTGAACTGGAATTGCAATGAAGACATGATGAGTTGTGCTTCCACAGTGTTTGTCAATGGGCACGCACCGGTCTATCTTTAATATAAATTATGCATTTTAGGCTGTGCTTCTTTGTGTAATATGTAGTCAGTATGCCATAAAAAATTGCTTTTCAGATTTAAAAAAAGTGAAACAAAATGTGTGATTCTGTCAAGCTCTCCTAAACCTAAAGTATGGTTTACAGTCCTACAATAACAATATTTGTCTAGTGCGCCTAGATTTTCTTTGTGCGCCTACAATTTTCAACGTAGGCACACACGTGCCCCTTGTAAAAAAGGCCAGCCTAGAGCCCTGAAGTGTCTACTGTTTTGCCCCGGTTCATCCACCATCTTGATAATAGCCGCTTTCCGATCGCAGGGATTCTTGCAGTTCCTAGAACATAAAGTTCCTATATCCCTTTTTTTCTTGTGTTCCGATAGAAGAAATTGCTGGATTATTTAGTTCCTCGCACCGCCGTTCCTATAACCTTTTTAGCTCCTACTCCGGAGCAGGGTCTTTCCATTTTCCCTTTTCCTAGGTCTACGTTGATTGGTCCAATTGGCCGGTTGCTTAATTTGTCTGTTGCGTATATACTACATATTATGCTGGAGCCTTCGTCTTTTGTGTTTCTGTGTTAAGTAGCTACTCAATTTCTATGACTCCAGACTAGTTTTTAAACGCGCGGTTCGAACTCCGTAGGACATTATCAACACAACATTTTTTTTAAAAATTGTATTGGATGTCGTTTTCAGCCTTGTAATCTGAACAAACAGCAAGTCGCTGAAGGAACCAGGAAAACAACCAGATCATTCGCATAGACATAAGAGGATTTACACACTTATCTCCAATCATACACCCAGTGTTACAACAACATTTCACAGTTTAATGTTTGTATGTGGCGCTATGCTAAAGTCTAGTGACAACGCTAATAAAAGCCTGTTGCGGTGCTTGCGTCACTCTCTTACCCCTCCTACCAGTTCCTATGGCCACTTGACCAGTGCGAATGCCAATGGCAAAACCAGTTTTGGGGGAGAGTAGTTAGTAGAACTGTTTAGAAGTTGACTGTTCCTATAACTACGTTCCTGTAACTACTTGGTCGGAAAGCGGCTAATTTTATGTTTTGTTCCTGTTTGGCACCATCCTAGCCTGCATTCCAGTAGGTGTTGTATGTTTGTCAAATGGGATGCTCCATAGCTGGTCCTCAACAATGAGAAAATGGCACTCCCACAGAGCTCCTGAGTGATGTAACGGATGCCCTTTACCGTTGCTCACCGCCCATGTTTGGCACAATGCTTGGCCATGCAGAACCCGGGCTCCATCCCCTCCTATGCATCTCCAAACTCAATCTCTACCGTCTTTTACTGCTATTGTTCTGCTCTACTACAACTGCTACCCACAGCCTCCTACTTTTCACCGTTTATTTTTCGTATTTGTACACATGACATGGGTATAGAATATATTTACATTTACAGTGAAGGAGTTTCCTTAATGCAAATTAATGTGCGCTAATTGTACAGTGCCATAGGTCTGTTGGCACCTTTGGAAACCATGCTGTGAAAGATAGGAAACCATGCTGTGAAAGATAGGAAACCAGGCTATGAAAATAGGAAACCAGGCTATGAAAATAGGAATCCAGGCTGTGAAAGATAGGAAACCAGGCTATGAAAATAGCAAACCAGGCTATGAAAATAGGAAACCAGGCTGTGAAAGATAGGAAACCAGGCTATGAAAGATAGGAAACCAGGCTATGAAAGATAGGAAACCAGGCTATGAAAATAGGAAACCAGGCTATGAAAATAGGAAACCAGGCTGTGAAAGATAGGAAACCAGGCTGTGAAAGATAGGAAACCAGGCTGTGAAAGATAGGAAACCAGGCTGTGAAAATAGGAAACCAGGCTATGAAAGATAGGAAACCAGGCTATGAAAGATAGGAAACCAGGCTATGAAAGATAGGAAACCAGGCTATGAAAGATAGGAAACCAGGCTACTGAAGATCAGCTGGTTCTTTCAGTCACAATATGAGAAATTAAGCCTTTTATTGAACTAAATTGTTAATTAAGACATGCATACTTTGTTACTTTATGTATTTGGCATCAAATCTATCTTTATAGCAGGAGAATCAATGCTTTCTGATGACATAAATCAATCATCAGTACTGAGCAGAGAAGATGACATAAATCAATCAAGCAGTACTGAGGATGACATAAATCAATCAAGCAGTACTGAGCAGAGAGGATGACATAAATCAATCATCAGTACTGAGCAGAGAGGATGACATAAATCAATCAGCAGTACTGAGCAGAGAGGATGACATAAATCAATCAAACAGTACTGAGCAGAGAGGATGACATAAATCATTCATCAGTACTGAGCAGAGAGGATGACATAAATCAATCA
>JACXGM010041132.1:0-10134 GCA_016801145.1 Umbra pygmaea
AGCAGCCTGCCCTCAGCTACCAGCAGCCTGCCCTCAGCTACCAGCAGCCTGCCCACAGCTACCAGCAGCCTGCCCACAGCTACCAGCAGCCTGCCCACAGCTACCAGCAGCCTGCCCACAGCTACCAGCAGCCTGCCCACAGTTACCAGCAGCCTGCTCTGAGCCTCCGGCAGCAGTCTGTCCTCCGCCACAGTCTCACCCGGCTGTCTGCGATCAGCCGCCGCTGACGTCCGGACCCCCTGCTCAGCCGCCGCTGACGTCCGGACCCCCTGCTCAGCCGCCGCTGACGTCCGGACCCCCTGCTCAGCCGCCGCTGACGTCCGGACCTCCTGCTCAGCCGCCGCTGACGTCCGGACCCCCTGCTCAGCCGCCGCTGATGTCCGGACCCCCTGCTCAGCCGCCGCTGACGTCCGGACCCCCTGCTCAGCCGCCGCTGACCTCCGGACCCTCTGCTCTGCCGCCGCTGACCTCCGGACCCTCTGCTCAGCCGCCTCTGACCTCCGGACCCTCTGCTCAGCCGCCGCTGACCTCCGGACCTTCTGCTCAGCCGCCGCTGACCTCCGGACCTCCGTCTGGACCCTTGTCGCTGACGACACCAACCTCAGGGCTCCCAGACACCCTGCTTGAGCCAAGGCTACCAGACACCCTGCCTGTGACAGGGCTACCGGACACCCTGCCTGTGACAGGGCTACCAGACACCTAAATACTGCTTGTCTTTTCTTATTATCTGCTAATCCATTACAATTATAGCTGGCTATACTTATTTCTCCAGTTACCATACTGTGATCCTTAATTCTATTTTATTTATCTCGATATACTTTTTTAAAATCACCTTTGCAACATGGCTTAAACATTGCTTGTCTTTGATGATATACCCTAATTTTTGTAATGCTAGAAAGTATAAATTGTCCTGTTGGTCCTCCTTATTCCTCCCAATATATTCCCCCCAATTCCGAAATTAACAATTATCACAATAACCCTCAATCCAGCCACAATCCACTCCCTCCCACACCTTGTACTAGTTAGCATTGTTCCCCAACACCAAGCACGTTGTGCCATAGGTAGTGTATAAGAAAACCTACTACCGATAGTATTCCAATTACCCTTCTCAATTTGTGTAGCGCTCAATACATTTTATCCATAAAGATACCTTATTTTAATTTATTTTGTAGCTATTTTTTCCAAAAGTATTCTACTTCTATTAATACCTGTTCTACCCCTTTCAATACTTTCAATTTAGAGACACTTCTGGATAATCAGTTGATATTTTAGCAATTGGTATTGTTTTAGTTGCTTCTGTTCAGTTTGCATTCTTCAGGAAGATGTATTTAACTCCCATTCTTCAATTGTGGGTTACAAACAAACAATCAAACAAACAAACAAAACAAACAAACAAACATACTTACACATTCCTAATCACCTCATTCATTCATCTCAATCCATAATACCAGCAGGTGTAGAGTGGTTGCATTCCCCCCAAGTCCTATAGCTACATGAAGGGACCTGCAAAGCCGCCCAGAAAGACACTCACACAACAGAGTCTTTTTTATATTTTTGTCTAAATTGCAGAGTGGTGTCTTCCTTCCAAGATACATGCCCGGACACCTGGTGTCAACACCCACCCTCCATTGAGTGGTCAGACCAAAAATGTCTTATACTAAAACGGCCATAAAAAAACCTTAATACAACCTCCCTCCCTGATTGTCAGAGTGTGACCTCCTACCCATGGGTTACTGCGGCCAGTGTTAGCCAAACACTGCCACTGCCTGGAGGAGGTACCCCACCGGAATCCCCACTGGTAGGTACAGGTCAACAGGGTTTCCATGGCAGCTTTGAGAATCTCCCTGTGTATTATGTAACCCTTCTTAGGGCATTGGCTTAATCGGACCCACCTTGCCAAGCAGGCTCAGGGTCACTGAGGGAGGGGCTGCTCAAGTAGGTTTTGACCGTTATGTAACACAAGCAGCTTACAATAGGCCCAAGAGAGTCAAAATGTCCAGTGTCCAGGTCCTTCAGGCTGTCCCCAAGAGAAAGAGACCTCTCCATAGAAGTAAATTATTAATCCCTCTTTTAGATGAATATTAGTTTGAAGCCATTCGGTATACTGTGCAATGAATCCATAATATAAGTTAATTTCATAATATTACCATTATCCCTCTGTACAACCTCACAGCCCCCCCATACAGCTCCAGCTCAAAAAAACATAGGCCTATAGTATAAGGTAAGCAAGCATCAGACACCACACTCATATCATGGCATTCACAAAATCGCTTTCACCAGTACCTAACACATACCATACACCTCTGCTCCCACAATACAATCCATGTGTCTATTACCCTTTAAACGTTTTTTTTGAGTTGATAAATAACGAAAGTTATCGTCCATATCTAGTTTAACAATTGTTTACCCATCTTACAAGTCCTATATATTCCTTCATTATTTTTTGTAAGGAATTTTAATATAGCCAGGGAGTAGCGTTTTTATCGCGAAAAAGCTGATTGTCAATGTATAGTTTATCAACAACAAGCGCAACGCGTTTACCTTTCATTCTGTTTTCCTTTTGGATCGGATAAAGTACTTTACGTCGTTCTGCAATTATTTTGGGGAATTGATTATTCATACCGATGTTTGAACCTGCCTTTTCCCCAAGCTTTTAACGTTGTTTTTATCCTTAAAATAGGCAAATTTAGCAACGATAGGGCGTTCATATTTTTGATTTCTTTGTCCGAAACGGTTTACACGTTCAAAATTGATCATTTCGGCAGTATCGCGTGGGATTTTAAGCGCCGTTTGGAGAAAATCAGCCATGACTTCCTCGATAACTTCGCCTTCTTTCTCTTTGATACCTGTGAGTACAATATTATTTTTCATTGATCTAGTTTGTATGTCCAGTAATGAATCTTTCAAAAGTTTGTTCTCCTTTTTTAATTCATTGATATCAGTTGCCATGTTGTTAACAGAAATATTTTGTTTGTTTGTCTCTTTCTCTAACAACGCCGTTTTCTCGTCATTCATTTCAAGACTCGCTTTTAGTGCTTTTATATCCTTACTGACCAGTTCAAGTATGCCCAATTTATCATTTATTGATTTTAATATGTCCAAATCTGCCCTTACTGTTCCTGGAGGTGAAAATAATATATCGTCCGTGTCTGTCGAGGAATCTCGCTTACGTTTCGTTATTGGTTCACCCGCTTTACTTTCATCCATAGTTGTTTGATGTAGGTAATATTTGTCAATAAATCGCTCTATTCTTTTAATTTGTTTCTTGTTATTATCCAGTTTGTTTAGTTATTTTTAATCCCGTAGCTAATGTCGTTATGTCTTTATTTGTTATGTTATATCTAAATGTTTGTCATGATGCGCCTTACACGACCTAATTTAGTCCGCCATCTTGTTGCACAGTGCCTCTACCTTCAATTGACAATGTTGACTAAAGTCAAAAATAGAGGGGATGTAATAATGTATAAGATTGATTGTAACGAACTCAGGATTCGATATGCTGGAACACCACTACCTCCATTTGACAAATAGAGCCCCATGTGACCAAGGACAAACACAAGGGTTCCTCTGATAAGGACTGAAGACATGCTTTGTTTTACATAAAACATTTATACCTCTTATTATTTCACATGCAGCTTTGACATATTCAGGAACCAATGTATTTTATATGATTGTGTGAGATCCCCTCAGCTCACCAGCTCCCAGTTTCCCATGCCGGGAATGCCTGTTTCCCATGCCTGTTTCCACTAACAATTTCCAACGTCCCCACTCACCTGAACGGATCCCACATCACAGATCCCATTCACAAGACACTGACAATTCTTTTGTACCTTTGTCTGAGCTTACTGTGTTACTGAACCCTTCCTGCCCTCTGACTACTCTTGGATACTGGTATTGTACAAGTAAGCCTGTTCTGTGTACCGAACCCTGTCTGCCTACTGATCATACTTGGTTACTGGTATTGTACCTTTGGAACTGTATTTTGTATCGAACCCTGCCTGGCCTCCGTTAATCCTTGTAATCAAATGTTGCCTTCTGTGTATCCCTGTATACCGAACCCTGCTTACCTGAACTGTAACTCTGAACCTGATTCATAATTAAATTATATTTTGAATTTTAGTCAGAGTCAGATTTGTGACAGATTGTAAAAACATTATTCTTATTTCTATGTATATATTTCATGTTAACCTAGTTATGGTGATTGGTAAACTTGAAGTTATCTAATCACAGGTTAACAGCACTGACATATAGGCCTACTTCTATGAGGGCTTTTGCCTTTATATAAATTTGCCCACATAAAGTGTAGAGGGAATATAGTTAGTCATGCACTGTCCTTTTACTCAAACCTAGCCAATAAAGGATTGAGATGTTTGGTCTTGCATGATCCAGGGGAATGAGAACTTAGGACTCTTTTGATAATTGTATATCAGAGTCTATTTGGATTGACATACAGTATATGACACCTATCACTGAATACCACTACTGAAGCATTTACTATGATGCATAATGTTGACAAAATATAGTCAAAGATCTTTTATCATAGAAAAAAATGCTTAAAAAGAGGGTGCAACGAACAGTATGTTTCTACATTAAATAACTTTGGACCATCATTGTTACATAAGGGCACCCTTAAGAATGCGTTGTTATTGTCAACATTTGGTGAAGACCCAACTTGTGACATACAGTAGGACAATCTACTAATGTATAGAAGATGTGTCATACTTGGCACATTTCCTGTTTTGACCACAGTATAAAACTCCAGAAGACCTTTGTCATTTGTTCTTACACTGAAGATGTTTGAGGTTTATGGTCCCAGATCTGTCTAATAAATCTTTGTATTAAGCTTTCATTGAGATTATCCTTTAGACTTACTATATACATCCACACTTGTATCAATACCTAAAATAATCTGATTATCACATATGCATTTTGATTTAATTCTGATTTAATTTGTCATTTACTAAAGATAGAAGTATTTGGTCTTAATGTGACATCTTTCAAAGGTGACCTACATTAGCCTCATTTTAAAAACTTTGTAGTCAGGGCCGTTTCTAGAACCGAGACTGACACGTTCACTTGGTAACGTTATATTATGCTGGTAACACAAACTCAGACTTTACTCTTCAAAATAATAGCGTTCATAATTCATTACAATAATCATTGTTAATTTGGTGCATGGATAGTTAGTGTGTCTATGTTCATGTGTTGCTAAAATTTGTCTATTGTTGGATAAAACAGACTCTAGTAAATGTTTTTCAATTGTAATCATGTTTTCACATGAGACACTTAAAATGTATTAAATACAAATCTGTGTACAACATATTTGTTACTGTTTGTAATGTTGTTTTTGAAAACACGTTAAATGTATTTTTTTATCACATACTCTCATTGTTTGTTTACACACAATACAATTGCATTTGGTTACACTTCACTAGTTTTGTAATGAATTCACAATGACTATTTGCAATTAATTAAAATTAGTGCCATTATTCTGAAAGGAAAAAATCTGAGTTTGTGTTGCCGGCATAAAATAGTGTTGCCAGGCAAACGTGTCAGCCCCGGTGCTAGAAACGGCCCAGATTGTAGTAAAAATTAGCCACTGGACAACTCCATGACACAGGTTGGATCAAATGCCTGCACACCCAGCTTCTATCCAGATAAAACAGTGGTCTTATATTGCAGTGATCCTACATAAAGCCTTGATGAACAGTTGAGTAGTTAGAGCTTTATGAGAATTATGGGATCAGAAACCAGCAACATATTTAGATTTACATGGGTTATTTGAGGGACAACCTGTTTTAATGTACTAACTTGGAAAAAGACAGCTACTGCACTATAGTTTTTAAAATAGTCATTTTAACAAAATGCACTGCTTTTAAAACTGAAAATAATATACTTGGTGCCAAATTTGAACATATTCTAAACATGCAAATAATTTTGATTCATAATTTATTATTGCAGTTCAGGGTTTCTCCCAGAAAAGGGGTTGGTTAAGGTGGCATTATTCTCCCCCTTGGGGGGGGTGCGCGCAAAGCATCATAGTCGAAATGTGCAACACACGTCAGATTTACTATTTTCGGTCTGCGTAGTTAAGGCGGCAGAAGTCTCTTCTTTAGGCGACCGTCTAGAATTCAAAGTGCTGCGGGAAACCCTGCAGTTTGACAGCACTAATATAACTAAATCAGGAAATAATGTTTGGAATGATTTGCCATCGTCCTATTGTCTCTTACCATCATTAGCTTTTGGTACTGGGAAATGGCTTCTTCAGTGCTTACGCCCTTTCCGAGACCCAGCTCTGCAGCCTGCCGAGCCATCTCTACCTTATGAGAACCAGGTGGGTTCCAACCTACACCCCTAATCCAGTTCAAGTCTGACTTGTAGTTCACCTGCCACAGGGATACATTTGTTAGCTGATACTTTTAACCAGTGAGATGTTTACTATCTATTATATATTTCTTTATTTACAGACTCATGGTCCAATAAAAACTATTATAATTTTGCTACATATTATTATATTAACAGTGAATACTCACGTCACTCTGCAACTTATAGGCCTGTTTAGCATGTAGGACATTGAGTTGCTGGGGGTCACAGGTGTAATCATGGAGTCTCTGGCGGTAGGTCTGATTGCTGGCTAAGGCTTGGCTCTTTTTGGCTTGTTGGAACTCAGGCTGATCGGCATGCATCTTAAACTGGGAGCGTGTATCCAGAGCCTGACGCTTGTATCCCACATTGCTCTGGAGCTTGCTGGCTGCCAGAGAGTGAACCATCTTAGGGTCATCGTTGACACTGAGTAGACCCACCTGCTGGCCTTTCTCCTTCACAAAGGCCTCCTTGTAGCAGAACTGAGAGCACAAAGTCCAATTGCAAATGTACTGCACAGGGGCCCTTAACATTTTTTGTAAATGTGTAGATTGCTATTCAGAGTGACTTAATGTATTCATAAAGAATTCACCTTCATAAGGTCAGTACTGTACTTTAAGACTGTTATGTTTCTGAAGAAAGCCACTACCAGAAAATCAGCACTAGTGTGGTACAAAATGACAGCACTATTTAATTTTCTTTTGTGTAAACTAAACTCACATCGCTGGCAATATTTCTGGAAGCCTTGGCAGTTTGAAACGGAATAGCATCTAATCTCAGGTCATACCCTGCTGACCTCATCTTTTCCCCAGATGCTTTATAGACTTTCTGCAAAAGATGGAATAGAGAGATTGATAAGCATACTTATACCCTGATGAATACAATGTGTGCTAATGATAATTGGAGCATCTACTACAGTATATCTTATTAAGTTGTTAGGCAGCTGAATTCATTGCAATACAACATTTTGAATGCAAAAAATCTATAACACCACTCTTTGTTGTATTGACACAGCTGTCTAAAATGCATACAAACTCAGAGTGTATGTAGTCTTTAAAAATATAATAACATAATGTAGTTTCACTTACATCACTAATTTGCTGGGCATTGATCCTTGCTCTGATGAAGTCAGGGTCATCTGCATGTAATGTATATCTGTTCATTGCATCCAAGTCTCCAGACTTATACAACCTCTGCAAAATTATATAATATCATTTCTAAAAGTATAAAGTATTTGATTTTTAATGGTCTGACAGACAAGGGTAAATCATACCTCACTGCACTGTAGGTAGCTGTTTTTCGCATGAACAATGTCTGGAGAGTCTGCCACTTGGGTAAACTTCAGACTGTCTGGCAGCTGACGATACTTCTTCTGCAAACGCCGACCATTTCGTAAGGTATAGTCACACACATGGACACACACATCCTAAATATAAGCTATATTGTTACTCAAATGTGTCTCATTTAATGGCTGCCATTTGTGTACTTACATCACTGATGAGGTCTCCGGCTTTCTTTGCCCACTCCATTTGAGGTGCCCCAACACTATCCCAGGCCACGCCCTTCATGAAGTTGAGATCTGCCTTGTACAGATTCTGTAACACAAAAAACAGTGCTACTAACAATAGGTATGAAAGTATGGTTAGGTTATATTATATATACTCCTCAAAAAATACTAAGGGAACACTAAAATAACACATCCTAGATCTGAATAAATTAACTAATCGTATGAAATACTTTCGTCTTTACATAGTTGAATGTGCTGGCAACAAAATCACACAGAATTTATCAATGAAAATCAAATTTATCAACCCATGGAGGCCTGGATATGGAGTCACACTCATCCTGGAGGATATTGCAGGCAGCAGGCATCAGAACATTCTCCAAGGCGTCTCCAGACTCACGTCTGTCACGTGCTCTGTGTGAACCTGCTTTCATCTGTGAAGAGCACAGGGCGCCAGTGGTGAATTTGCCAATCTTGATGTTCTCTGGCAAATGCCAAATGTCCTACACGGTGTTGGGCTGTAAGCACAACCCCCACCTGTGGACATCGGGTCCTCATACCACCCTCATTTAGTCTGTTTCTGACCGTTTGAGTGGACACATGCACATTTGTGGCCTGCTGGAGGTAATTTTGCAGGGCTCTGGCAGTGCTCCTCCTGCTCCTCCTTGCACAAAGGCGGAGGTAGCGGTCCTGCTGCTGGGTTGTTGCCCTCCTACGGCCTCCTCCACGTCTCCTGATGTACTGGCCTGTCTCCAGGTAGCGTCTCCATGCTCTGGACACTACGCTGACAGACACAGCAAACCTTCTTGCCACAGCTTGCATTGATGTGCCATCCTGGATGAGCTGCACTACCTTAGCCACTTGTGTGGGTTGTAGACTCCATCTCATGCTACCAATAGAGTGAAAGCCAGCATTCAAAAGTGACCAAAACATCCGCCAGGAAGCATAGGAACTGAGAAGTGGTCTGTGGTCACCACCTGCAGAACCACTCCTTTATTGGGGGTGTCTTGCTAATTGCCTATAATTTTCACCTGTTGTCTGTTCCATTTGCACAACAGCTGGTGAAATTGATTGTCAATCAGTGTTGCTTCCTGAGTGGACAGTGTGATTTCACAGAAGTGTGATTGACTTGGAGTTACATTGTGTTGTTTAAGTTTTCCCTTTATTTTTTTGAGCAGTGTATATATTTTTAGATAGAATACCTCAGATATAGAAAAGATCCTTCTATTAAAATTTTTGACTAGTTTCTCCCTTTTATATATACAAATAATCCAGAGGCAAAGAAAAGTGCATAAAGCTCAGAAGCATTTGAGAATTACCATTCATGTAGTTGCAGTATGATTTTACAAACATATTTCTCCCCTTCAAATTTATCATGTCTGCTTCAGGCCTTCTCACGTCGTCAAGCCCTCACAGGCATGGGATGGTCAAAGATCAATCACATGGTGAGCACATGCACTCTGATTCTTACCACACTGTTCATTCAACATGAAAGCATTAGGTAGCATGTACCAACTAAAGGTTTTGGGTGAGCAGTGTGATACCATGTGAGTGCCCTCGACCATCCCTCACCTGCTGAGGGAATTTCCAACAAGTCAAGGTCAGGGTGTCACAGATGTGTTGGTGGATGATGCGGAGAGGAATGGAGACCAAAGCAAGGAGGAGCGATCTTGATGTTTAATGAACGGAGAATGCAGAGAATGGAATGTACTGGAACAGCTGATACAATCGGCCGCTGCACAATGTGTACATAAAGTTACAATGCTTTAACGCGGCATCAGGCACGAATACTCTATATACTTAAAGTACGCCTGGTTCTAACCATGACACATACAAATAGCACCACACATAACAAGGTGAAGGCTCAATCAAGTGAGTATGCACTCACAATATATATTACAGCACAGATCTTAAAAGTCCAGTCTCTACAGCTCCTCTCCTCTGACAGGAGGTAAACTCAAAATAATGTGTGCCGACCATCCAGAACACTGGGATCAAATAGGCATCTTGATTAACCATCATGCAATGAGTAACCAAGTAACTACCTGTAAAGTACAGCCTGGATGAGCTGTAAATGAACTGGTCTATGTTTAGATTACTGCCCTGTGTGTTTAGATTTCTGTCCTGTAGGTGTGTTTCATGTTTAGATTTCTACCCTTTGTGTATTGTTATGTTTTGGTTCCCCCTGGTGTCCCTTTTGTGTCATGCAGGTTTCATTTGTATATTGTCATCACCATGGTTCCCAGTTATGTTGGTTAGTGTCCTTG